>RHLR01000771.1:0-13847 GCA_009806335.1 Davidsoniella australis
TTTTTTTTGTTTTTTTTTTTTACACTAGTCTCTCTCTTTTACTATAGCACTATTGATACGTTCCTTCTTCCAAGTAAATCCGCTAACCTTGGTCTCGATCTGCATAGCTCACCGACATTCTTGAGATACATGGGGAAATGGTAAGTAACTATTAGCAGGTTATAATGCTTGTCAAGAACATGATACATCAAGCTATCTGGTGAAAAGGACAGAACGGAAACGATAACGGGATAACAAAAAGACTTGATATGTAAGTGGCTAATATAGGTAGTAGACTGAAAAATGACACCAAGTGTTGCTATACACTAAAAACGCCCAACAGCGCCATGTGGGTTTCAAAAATGTGAATAAGGTTTTAGACGAATGTATGCCAATGTGAAAGCGTCCTCCATGATTACAAAATCATCCAAATATGTATGTACATGTAGATAGTTACTATAATAAGCATTTCGTTGTATTTCCATGTACCAGTAAAAGTACCAATATATGCAATGCTAACTACAACTAGCATCCGCCCTCTGTGCAGAACCACAAGTAAAGTTTTAGCTCAGCCCGTCGTGACAAAGAACCGTATAGCGGATGAACCGCCTTCCTGGATTTTCCTGACAACTGGCACAGACCATCTCTACAACTACTACTAGAAGTCATATACATACATACATGCATACATGCATATATGTACGTAAAAGCGGTAATGCTCCAGCTCCGCGGACTTGGCGCCGGAAGCAACCTAGTCCAAACGAGTGGATATCTCTTGGCCAACCGTCTTATTTTGCCTCTTTTTATTTTTATTTTTTATTTTGTTTCTTCTTCTCTCTCTCTCCTTGCTTCATTCTCTTGCATATTTGTAAAATCTGCTTCCTTCTGTATGCTAGTGCTGGTTTGGAAGATCTTAGTCATACTGATGTGTAATGTCTTTTGTCCGTAGCAAGAGAATAACAAGGGAATGGAAGGGATGAACGAGGGGCTGTTTGCGCCCGTTGATGTAATCCTAGCTTGGGATAAAGAACAGCCAAGTGGTTAGGTAGTTAGTTAGTGGTTGTTGACTTGTATTAGCAAAGTGTCAATGGATATTGTTTAGTGGTCTAGGATTATCATACAGGGCCCCATGACCCGGTTCAGCCTACCAAAAAGACTACTGGTGTTTAGGTCGACATTATAAGCATGAATAAACAAACACCTAGTTGACGTGTGAGATGTTGGAGCTGATATTGATGCCTTCCCGTAACGCCTTTGTCACCCGGTTTTTTTTTCTCGCTAGCACCAGCCTATTTCTTTTAGTTCATGGCTAGCCAGCCTATTTCCGCCATTAACGAATACAATAACTGCATAAGAACAGAGGATCTGCGGCCCATGGATGTTGGACTTGTTTGTTACTAATAGAATCACAAACCAGTGTTATTCCCGTAGTCACTAATAGAACAGAGAAAGGAATCGAGGCTAGCAATCAAAGTCAACTAAATCTCTCATTTGACACAAAATGTGACATGTCATAACATTTGGTATTCGGTGGCTAACAAAGTCACCATGACTAGACAGGCGGCTTGCATACATTCAACCAAATTCTGGATGACGCCGCCATGGTAGGATAATACAGTACTAGGATTATCATAGAGAGACTGAACTATCCCGGACCTCGCCAGCACATTCAAGGCACTCTGTTTACTCTATACATACAGTACACACTTCGCCGCCTGTCAACTGGTATGCAGCAGGCTTGCAGAACTCGGAGCCTAAATACTCTGGACAAGATTCTAGGCAACCCAGTGGGAGGAAAACGGATGTCAGCCATACTATACAAAACGCAGTTCCTCACAGAATTGTGTCCCTTCTTCGCAAAAAATTATGGGACAACTGCTGTACGGCGCCCTTAAGACCCTAATCAGGCATCCGGTGCCGAACCCTGGCCACGTGCCAAACAAAGAATTGAATATGTTCCCACTAGGATGTGATAAAGTCACGTGACGTAACCAACTATAAAAACAATAGATATGTACAGTACATACATATATGTATATGTATAATGTACTATTGTGTGCTTTTGGTACACACTAGCATGCACATGCTCAACATATTGAAAGCCTCGCTTAGAGACAGTGCATGTGTACATCTTTCATCGTCCAGTCTAGATTCCGTTTCAGCTTCACTGGATATTAGTTGACTACCCCCGAAACAACACCTTAAGCGAGCCTGCAGCAGAGATGAATGCAATGTCACGACTACGACTACGACTATTGGTGTCTGTATCGGTTGGTGGCCAACATACATGTATACTATAGATTTGTAAAGGTATAATTATATGTGTATATAGATAATAGATTGTAACGTACGTACATACATAAGTATAGTGTAAAAGAGTAATGAATTCTAGTGTAGAGCCTCACTACGTAAGCAGATCTGTAGTTGTACTTCCGCTGGCAAAAAGCCCTAAAGTTAGTAATGCAAGTCCTAGTATTGAGGCTTACCTGGCTAATCTTGCGTCACAGACACATTCGGGGTTGAAAATAATTGCACCAGCTGTTATGATATCTAGTAGTGTTACATATTGAGCCTTTCTGATGTAAGATTCTATTTTTCTCACTACAGATATGACTTTACGTTTTTTTACCATAATAATGGTATCTGTAACATCTTCATAGCTCTATAGCTCCATAAGATTAATGAATTAAAAAAAATGGAAACTGCTGACATACTGTTAGAAAAAACTAGTTTCACACGGCTCTACCTCATAACCAAGATTGATAGAAGCCACATCGCCATTAAAGACTTCTCTTGATACCATTGGCTAGATACCGATAATAGGATACTACTAGAACAATAAACAAGGGAACACTGGACCGGTTAGTCCAGCCTAACATGGAGCAGATGGCCCATAGCCGAGTCTAGGGTGGGGAAGTATGAGAGTGCTGTTGTCTTGCTTAGGATCAACACCACTATACAGACACATAAAACCATTGTGATATGAAGTGACTAAGTTGAGCCGAGCTAGGAAATATACCTTTGTATGCAATCACATATAGTTGCATGTATATCATGGCCACGGTGCATCACCTCACCCTACAGGAATCAAAAAGACAGGGAGAAAGAAGTCCGATAACCCGGAAAGCACAAACGTAGCTCAGATAACTTGCTAGTTCGAAGGAGCAGCTGTACATATACATAGGTAAGCGATACCCATACAACTACAGATACTATAAGGCTTTAGCGCCCATGTATGATTACGTCAAGCCATACGCCACATTATTTGTATAGTGTCACGCGCTTGAGATATGTCTGTACAATATAGATATGTATGTGCTTGTCGACTGATTGTCTGGGAATTCGGGCAAGTATCTGTCGAGCCAACCGAGCGGTCTACAATAATCCGCAACAAACTGGCGATATATCTGTATTCCCTATTAACACACCTGTAGCAGAGTCGTAGTAGTTTTTCTTAATATCAATAAGATCTACATATGTGTACATTCCACTAGCCATTGTGTTGTGTACTAATAACTCAAGGGATAGATAACCTTGAGCTCTTGTCAACCCAAGTAAGATGCTGGCCGGCCCGGGTTCTTTCTGACCGCCCTTTTTCTGCTTCATCTTGCGGTAACAATGGATAACTATCCTTTGTCCACGACACGAGCTACTTGTTTTCTCTGTTCTTTGTATGTTCAAATGTCTCAAGTCGCTATATTATGGTCGTATCTTAACTCCGAAATGGGCAATCCAGGCAAGGATACATCATTTTGTTTCTTGTCCTGTACAATACTGCTCTTGTCATTGTAAGTGTGTGTGTATTGTCTAGCCTAAATGGCAATGCTATCTAGTTTTGACAATCATTCACGCGGACTTTTGAACTAGAGGCAATTGAACGTTGTATTATACTTATATTGGATAGCACCATTTCTTTGGTCATGATCTGCGAATATAGATTTGATATCATATGAGTAAGCATCCGGTTAGTAGCACAAAAACACTATTGAAGTTACACTATAGCTATAATTCCAAAGCCAAGTTCATTGAATCTTGTTACATTAGTGGTCTGGAGTACTGTGTGAATGACTGTGCTGTTTCGTCTAGTGAGGTCTATTTTGATATTTCGATATATCGGGTTACTCGAAGCCTCTAACCCTTCTTGCCTCACATGACACAACCGTATTCATATATATCGAGTTTTGGGTAAATGATGTATTACATACTTTGTTACGTAGAAGAACTTCCCGCTGCTTTAGCATACCAGCTATTGTTGACGCCATTTCAGTGTGATATCGTCACTGGTCCACCGCCACAACTAACTTGCCCGAACCTCGGGGTTTGTTTGGCGACACGATGTACACATATCTTGATAAGCATGAACTAGTGTGCCAGATCCTTATAAACCTGCATATTCCCTGTGATGCCAACGTGGATCTATGGGATACAGAGGCTGTACCAGAATATAGTCGTTGTTTTGCTATTCCCACGTGCAATTCATCTCTCTCCTCTCTCTCTATCCATCCATATGCATTTTTATATGTTTGCGTCCTGTGTGGGGAAAGCAACTGAGAAGGAGCCATTCCGGCTACTCATGTTAGTGTAGGTCTGGTGTGATTGTGAAGAAGTGGCGTGTTGCCAGCATCGATAGACTGGGCCCGGAACTCTTTGAGAGGGACATAGTGGGCTAGGTTGTAACATAATGCAGCAGATAATACGCATCTGCGCAATCGGCAGATAGTGCCAAAATCCGTGCTAAAATTACACAGCTACATTGTAGTCAGACTATTTATGATATAATCGATGAACTTGTTCATTCAGCCATAGCCATTGTGTACATTTAGATACCCGGGTTGACCTCTGTCTCCCTAGAGTGTCAAGATTAATGGTAGTAACAACAGCAAAGATACATCAGTTTTTATCGATCAAAGGGAACAACAGAGACATGGTGACGCAAAGCCATGCGGATCTTTTGAGAGTGAGGCGGGGACTTTCTCCGTCTATTGAGCATGAGAACTGTCTTGTCGCTTGACGGCCCATGTGTGGAAATAGCCATCTGCGTTGAGTGATGGGTCATGTATTATCAGTCTTTTCCTAGCTATCTTTTATCATTTTCTATCATGCGCTTTCATCTTCGTTATGGCTACTTTGGTGTCTGATGGCTTAATGTGATATATATGATAATTGACCTGGCACTATCGCTTGTTTAGGCTCCCTCAATACTATTGACTTGTCACAAAAATAATTATGTAACCTAGTGATTGAATTCCATTTATAATAATTGCTAACGACAAGCTCATCTCTCCGAGTCATGAAGATTGGCGGGAAACGAAGTCAAGGCCTCAAAACTCCTTTGGATTATCAATATAACTCACTCTATAAACAGGCCTAAAAGACGAGATAAGATGGACATAAATACTCCCCTAGAGTCATCTACTCTTTCTACACTATTGTTAGGCTCGATGACGGTAGAATAGGACGGAAACTTCTGTAGAAGAGTGCATTAGACATGTGGTATATGCCTTCATTACTATACAGTCTTAGTATAACCTCTTTAATGCCTTTATGTAACCATATGCCCTAGTAACTAGGGAGCTCGATGCAATATTCGGTAAAGCTCTAGGTCGTTGCAAGTAGATGAAATGCAAGTGGTTAGTCAGTGATCAGGATATAGTCCTACAAAGCTCCGTTATCCATCAGTTACTACAATGCCCAAAAAGAAAAGAAGTAGAGTCATAAACTACATATTCTTGTGGTGTATACTATTAAACTCTAACTCGGCCATGCCAGAACAGATATGGATAGATGCTTGATAGTTCGGGATAGCCCGGTATATTAACTATAGTTGTTTGGCCAACATGTCATGAAATCGTCTACGCCCGAGATCAACTAGCTTTATCAAAGCATTACCAATACTGCAAACCCCGAACCTGTTGCTAATATAGGAACACCCGAGTCTCTATTATAGTTCATTCATGACAGAACAATGATATACTTCCATATATAGCTTTACAAGACACTCGTGAGCTATATGACCATCAATGGATTCATGCGTCCTGTGCAACCTCTGCGGATATCTCCAGATAATCTATTCAAGTGGACACTATAATGTTTTATACGACAAATAGATGTTCAGCTATATGGGTCACGAGCCCATCGAGGGCAACGGAGGGTCGAGTAGGAGTCTGCAATAGTAGTATATGTTAATATTAGGTATTCAAGACATATAAGACAGACAGATATGGTAGTTGATTGGTAATACTAGTAGTGAAAACGAGATGTGAATTACTACTTTAGGCAACTGGCTAGCAGTGAGTTGGTACATGCAGAATAGGTCAAATTAGTTCTTATACACTAATATGTTATTCTAGGGATGACTAGTAATGACCTTTAAATGATGTACATACAAACATACAACTAAGTATGCGTAATATTACTTAGCGTGCTTGAAAGAAGTAATAGCAAACACTGACATCAACTCTAATAATATCAGGCTCATATGAGATTAGTTGAATACTACTACAATGTCATGTCGTGTGGCATGTAAAGTATAGAATTGCTTGATATTTGATAAACTGACCACCACCTCTACAGCTCGTTCATTTCCGGAGATATACAGATATTATATCAAGTACCAATATACACGAGTAATAAGAATGATTGATTTAGTTTAAATTTATGTGGATTATTAGAATTAGAATATGCTAGTGCACAAATTGCCAACCAATGAAGCACAGAGACCACTTCTTAAAGCTGAACTAACATTATCTTCCATTATTCCCACTATATCACCCAAGAACCACTACAGGATAGCCTACGGCCGTTCATTAACCCACCATCATCGCCATATATCATTAAGCTGGTATTTAGGAGCACCATAAAAATGTGCCAGCCCTGGTAGACAAGAATGTCGTGTATTGTACAAAATAGGATATTAGGCTAATATATACGTCGACGTACTACATAGCCAATATCCCAGTATATAAAAGATATGAAAAAGAAGAAAAAAGGTGTAATAAAAATATTGCAAAAGCATCGCTCGCTCGCTGAGACGGAAAGGACTGAAAGAAGAGAAAAAGTAAAGAAAATCGTTCAAAGAAGAAGAGTAGGTGCAGGTACGCGGTATAGACTATAGAAGCATAACACCCAACGTAGACATTGCTGATACTACTATGCGAGACAACAATGATCCAGATAAGGATGATGCTATGGTGCCGTTTGCAGTGCTGGTACTAGACTTTGTGGCAACAGAGCTGCTATCTGTAGTGATTTCGAGAGAAGTAGCATTTACAAAATCACTACCACACACCCCGTTGATTGTGGTAGCTGCATCTGCATAGTTGTAGGAAAGCGCCTGGCCTCCATCGTTGGTAAAAGTGCGGAAAACCGCCATGGTATCTTGCAGGCAAGATGTGCAGTCAGGTTGCGAGCTAGACGGGTACGACGAGTTGAGCGGCAGGAAATAGCTGTACGCGTTGCCAGTAGTTGAAGAGTTTGTGACGGCGGTAGCATAGCAGTAGCTAGTGTCGATATCACGGATACAAGTTGCCTTGTAGACAGGCGCATAGGCCTTGAGGCCCCAGTAGACCATCATAATGGTTGATGTCTGGTTACCATACTCCTCGGAGCAGTTCTCAGAGCTGGTCAGGTTGGTGGATTCGGTCTGAAGATATGTGTTGCAGGTGTCATAGTCCACATCGCAAGTAGCATCAACAACTCTCACCAGACTCTGTAGTTCCTTTTGGGCATCAAAAAATGATGAAGATCCCTACATTGACAGTTAGCATTTGTGGACCTGAAGTAATAGATATGCAAGGAAGCCTACCTTGAGAAGCATAGACATGGGGTAGCAAGCCTTGAACTGATCATTAGACAACAGATTCTTGAGATACTTGCGGCAGGATTTGCCATTGTTAGTAGTGAACTCGTAGTCCATATTCTCGTCCATGGGGGATGGAAGAGCAGAAATTGATGCAGTAGATGTCGATGAACTATCGGATGTCGAAGTGACACCAGTTGTGCTTGAGGCAGCAGAAGTTATCGTAGATGTAGATGACTGTGTTGAGGTGCTGGAAGATTTCGAGGTAGAAGAAGATGATGATGATGTTGTGGTTGTTGAATCAGTTTCTTCTGCCCGCTTGTGTAGATTCCACTTGAAGTCCTTGACCATAGTCCAGTGACCATCAACGAATATGGGACTCATACTATCAACTGCAAGTCTAGGGTTGTTCAGATAAAACTGTGCCGGGGCAGCAGTTGGCAATGGAAGATCCGTGTCTATTGGTGTCGGAATATTCAACTCAGGCTGAAGAGTGATGATGGGCGATGCCAGAGCTGTGTTGGAAGCAAAAGCCAAAAAGGCGGCCGACCATAGAGTCTGAGAGAGGCTCATAGTCGGCATCTTTCGAGAGCGGTTGGCAAACATTATATTAATGTGCTAGACAATGACGTCTATGAGGGTGTGAAGCAGCTCTGGTTCAAAAGATAGCTTCCACAGAGACAGACAGATCATAAGAGCAAAGGCAGTCAGGATATAGCCTGTGTTGGTGTTGTGTTGCCCTAGAATATGTAAGGGCGCTTGGTACGACCCAAATTTTGTCGTCGGTAGTCCAGGAAGTCGTTCTTTCCACTTGATGTTGTAAAAGACGAAGTGGAAAAAGAAACAGATTAGCTATAGTAAAGACTGAAACGCGAATTGCATGAAGAGGCCTCGTAAACTGGTGAATAACGAGCGACAATTAAACGAATGGACGAGAAGTAAATAGAGCGATTCTCTACTTCTCAAGGAAAACGAACGGATATCAGCCACAAGGTGAAATGTTGCAGAGTCGAATTTGTTTAACAGAAGAAGAAGAAAGACAGGTCTAGAGAATGACAGTAGCAGCGGATAGTCGAGATGATAAACCAAGAAGACTTTTCTCAAAGCCGGAGCCGAGCACCACTATTGCGACCCAAAGCAGGCAAAAAACGAGAAAATAAAAGCATAAACAACAGAATAGTATCTCCTTCTCTTTGGCCTTCTTCCTGTCCACCTAATAGATCCCACCTGAAGCTACCCATTGGGGCCACATCCTGGGCTAAGCACAACCTCAATGTTTATCGTCAGGGCGCGCACCACCTATTCAATTCATAGTTAGCTGCTACTGCTAGTACGATACGAACGATGTGGTATCCATTGCTTGGCTTCTAGTTGCGTCCATAAGCAATCTACCCAGAAATGCAGGTCCAGACTCTCGAAAACGACTAGGGTGCTGCACGCTCTATGCCTAAACAGGCAACATGAGAAAATGCTACCCAAGGTATTCCCTGGCAGCCAATTGAACTGATTGGAAGATGCTAGGTTCTAGTTGACAGGAGAGTCCGGCGCAATTCACAAAGTGGTCGTACGCCTATTGATCCAGGCCAATCTCCCAGCTTAAATTTGTGGTATTCGCAGTATTTGACCGACGAATGATGATGCCGGTGTTTAGGGTCATCGGATATATAGTTGTCAGTTGTCAATACGACTCTGAGCTGTAAGAAAGTACCGAACAATCTATCATAAGGCTTGCTGTTACTCGAATTTTCCAATCATTCATCGAGACATTAGAGGTAAGCACTACGGGTGGCAGTAGTAGTTAGCATAGCACGTTTACGTCGAAGTGTGACCAGCTCATCCTACTAGAGACAAGAGAATACTCGCTTTAATTGTTATTGGTCGGCCATGGCCTAAGCAGAGCTATAAATCTCGATAACTGAGAAATTCCTGGACCTGGCCAAGCGAGACCGCAAGCGAAAGAAGCTCTGGGAAGCAAGCAGGCAATCAAAGGCAAGCACAGCGGTAAATTACAAACCATAGTGAGTAACAATGCGCATGTGGTCTTAACGCAAGCGAGACATAAGCTATCGGCCCAAGCTATCGAGACCGCATTATTATCTCGTGTTGTTCTGTAAAATGAAGTCGTCTGGAGAAGCCGCGATTCCTATGGGTTCGTTCACTCAATCAATCGTTCGTGGGTTCGCAGTCTTTGTCCGTCAATTTGTTCGCTCACTCCAATATAAAGCTTCAGATATTATCGTATCAAGCTCTAGTTGTCACATTTTCCAGCCGGTCATACACGCCACCAGATCATATCAGCTGTCAGTCAGTCGAAGGTGTTGTAGGACTTTGTCAGATAACT
This sequence comes from Davidsoniella australis, assembly GCA_009806335.1. Lineage (NCBI taxonomy): Eukaryota > Fungi > Ascomycota > Sordariomycetes > Microascales > Ceratocystidaceae > Davidsoniella > Davidsoniella australis. Next base: position 10,119 of record RHLR01000771.1, read on the forward strand.
TTCTCGATAATGTTCTCGATAATTTAAATGACAGAACGATAAAGAATGCCTCGTATTGGCGCTATGCAAAGTTAGTGATGAGTGGGTTAAAGGCCAATTCTGTATAAAACATGGCAATAAACAACAATAAACAGACTTTTCGCTCCTTCCTCGCATGGCATATCGCCAGACATGTTTGCATTGCAAAATTGCAAGTACTCTCTCTATATGGCGACTGTTCCACACCATAGCCACGCCTCCTTGTCTTCAAATTTGTTGTGTTTAGTTTGCTAGTCTCAAACCCTAACACACCATGAGATTCCGTCATCTTGCCATTTTTCTGCCATTTATATGTAGTGAGTATTTTCAATGATTCAAAAACTAAACAGATATAAGATGAAAATTGAAATCACATGTCTTGTCTGCCGTCTGAATTGTCTCGTTGCCTCGATGCGTGACCTTTATCCTTATTTTCTCACATAGAATTAGATAACAATATATTTGTGTCCATTTGTGTCCATTTGTGTATATAGCACAGGCTGACCGGCGACGTTGCAATCTTCGGGGACTAGCCTACAAATGGTCGCATTTTCACTCGTACATATTAGTTATTATATTGATTTCTAACCCTATCTTGTCTCCAGTTTCCATCTCAATCCCGCTTCTGAGCGAGCCGCCATTCAGCATAGCCACGCAATGCCACCGCACGTCCAACAGAATATGAGGTGAGAATGTTGTACCTGGACATGACGCCGATACTGCGCTGCTGCTACTACGGCTACATTACATTATATCAGATTGCATATTGATACTACACAATGTACAGCTATCTGCTGACGCTAGCTATCACATATCGGCTAGTGGCAGTAGCTTAAAATAGTTGCAAGTCATGTCTGTCCGATGAAAGAAAAGCGCAGGCCATTATGCCGTTCCGTTACCACGCGGCTAGCTTGGTGATTTGACCAGTATTCAATACCAGCTTCGGGCCTTTGTTGTCAAGGCTTCTTCTTTTGGAATACGGAAGAACATTCGTACAATACAGTACAACCACAACCATCGTTTCTAATCACGTATGTATTAAGAAAAAATGTGACCATCTTTGTAATGGTACACGTACTATATGTACACTACTTACGCATAGCCAGGTGCTGGCCTGCCCGTTTGGCAGAGATTTCACCCGACTTCTAATTTTGCTTGTCTGGGTGTCTGCCGCTATCGTTGCTATGCACATTCCAGGCATCGCCAATCCATCGATCGCTCTTGGATAGATTACTAAGATTACTACTACAATAAACCTCTCACAGCCCGCCCACTATGGCCATAACTCGGCCCTTCCTCCGTTCACGCTCAAGCCACTGCAGGAACCACCGCAAGCTTCGGCTTCCACGACATGCCAAGCTACCCCGTGCCCATTTTCTGGCTGTTATTCGCTCTCTTTTACAGATTCAGAAAGCAACCTGTTCAACTCTTTTCAAGACAGCTGGCCTTTGTGCCAACGTTAGGGTTACATATCATAAACAAACCCTGAAACTAGCTCCTTGTCGAGCCTTAGCTTAGCTATTTGATTGCTGTTTTTGTTTGTGACGATGTTTTGCATGTGAAGAAGCCATAGTTTGCAAACAAACCCAACAACAGTTCTTATTTTTAAACATAACCCTTTGATACTGCCCCTAAACGGACAAGATACCACTCTAGGTGAGCTTTGTCTAGCCCGAACACAGCAAGTAGAGCTGCCATGGACTTTCAGACTCTTGATCGAATCGTTCGTGACTATGGCCTGTCGCTGAGCGAGTCTCGCCTCAAAGCGGTCCTTGATGACGTATCTTTTATGAACTGGGCAGAATTGCATCTAGTGAATGAAACTCTCTTGACGACAGATGAGCTTGCCACGTAAATACACCTATTGACCCTTTAGACATGTGTACCAAGTCCTGTGGCCTCCCCCTATTGACATCATCGTTAGATACTCCGCCCTGCAAGGCTCTGGCACTGTTTCCCTCCTCGCAGCAGCCGAGGACTTGTCGGCACCTAATCTTACAGTTTTCTCAGAATCTGAAATACGCTCTGCCATACGATCCCTGAATCGATCAACGGCTCAGCTTCATAAACACACGGAGACTTTATCGTCCCAGAAAGCTACTCTAGTGAAGATGGAGTCTCATGGAGGAAAGGCTGAGGAGCAGAGGGTTGCCCTCAATCAAGCACAGAAAGATAGACGATCTCAAGAAATGGTCGCAGCAAATGAGAGAGTACAACTGCTACGGGCTGATATTGAGTTCCGGATAGCGGAGGAAGAGGCTGCTATGGTTGCACGCAAGGAAAACATAGCCGACACTCTTTCCAAATGGATAACGGAAGATGACCACGTACTTGTAGGCTTAGAAAAGCTAGCTCGTGAACTGGATGGTCTAGCTAGTGGCGAATCTGAGACAGAGATAGAAAAGATGCGAGATAACTCTGTTCGGTATGTTGTTTGTTATATGCTGTTTATTTGTCTCACATACTAACTAACTCAATATAGCCTCATAAAAACAACGGTTGAGCTCATCAGGACTAGGCTCGATCGAATATATCTCACGGCCCTTTCATCACCACAGGCTAATGGATCAAGAGTCGATGAACTAGAGAGTACCGATGCTCTCCAGGCAGAAGTTGAGTCTCTCTATGCTGAGATCCTGCCTGTAGCCCAGATGACAGTTGACAACATTTACATGGAACCAGGCAAAAAAGACATGATGGAACGTTCGGCGCCGGAATGCACCGTGCAGCCTGTGCCTTGCAATATGTGAGTATCATGATATCTACTGATATATACTCGCTTTATAACAGATAGCTTATTAACTGTTCATTAGACTAGTGACTGTTTTGAGTATCTACTCGATAGGGCTGAAAGACTTGCAGAACGTATCAATACCACTCAAAGACACCATGCCATAGTCTCACTGGTAGATGATACTGCCAAGCTCGAGATAGCTCAAGCAAGTAACGATGTTGCCGAGAGCCCAGCTGCTTCCAGAGCTACACAATCACCTATTAGAGCGTCACGCCGACGCCCAACTGTAACAGAGCCCGTGACTCCAGCACCAACTAGAAGAGCTCGACCTGATCCATCTACCGAAACGCCCCTCGAGCGCACTTTACGTACGCTTGGAATTGAATGTCCAGAAACCACAACCAGTGGTCCCAACGATAGCAAAGATAGTTCTGCGTTATTAGATGCTATCCAAGTAGCTGCTGCCGACCGAGCCGCAACAGTTGGAAGCACGGCAGCTAATGCACAAGCTGGATTTGAGAGTGCGGTAGCACACGCTTTGACAGACGCATTCAAAGATTATAATACGCTAAGAGCGGAAATCATGGCAGAATACCCCTTTGGAAGAGCAAGCTTGATCGATCCAGAAATGGCAGAGAGTATGGCGTGGATGGCCCACGAGGTGGAGATGTGGAAAGAGAATGTTGCCGGTGTACGTTGCGAAGTAGATGGAAAAGAGAAGAAGGACGAGTTTGTGAAAACATGGGGATAGACGTGGTAAATACACGAGAGAATGGGAACTTATATCACCTGGTTGATCGTCATATCTCATTGATGGGCATAAGAGGTGTCTTATGGTGAAGGTTATTGTAGCCTAACTATCATTAACTTATATTAATAATACACACATATCTTACATTTATTTATGGTCAAATTTTACTGCTATCTTATTCTATAGCAGATGTCGAGCGAGCCGCAAGCTTTCTTGTGCTGTGACA
>RHLR01000772.1:0-13797 GCA_009806335.1 Davidsoniella australis
GGCCTTGGCGTATTCTGCGCCTACTGCCCAAAGAAAGCAGAAAGGTTATTAACGGAATGCTTACCATCGATCCACTCAAACGTATGACCATGGACCAAATTATTACAGACGATTGGGTTGCCAATACCGTAATTTGCCAGCAACCTCCCGGTGGCGAGGTCATCAAAGCTCCAGATCATACACACACTCTGGAACCGCCACTGCCTCCAGCTCAGCATCAACCTAAGCCCCCACAGCCAAGGTAAACCTAACGGTACTACATGGCATGAACCCTTGCTTGGTCCTACGCTTCTCGGCAAAAGATCTTGCGCCAGTTCATGACGGGGGAGAGGTGTATGGTTTAGTTAATTTTTGTCTCGAGTCCTGCAGCGTAGTCATTTTTCTTCTCTTGTTTGGGGGTTCCTCTGTAGATGTCCTTTCTTTATTATTTCGTTTTGTTTCATTTCCTTCTATTATGTACGTTCCATATACACAGAAATACCGGCAGCGTCCTCATAGTAGCGAACACGGTGACACCTAGAACAAGTGCTTAGGATCACTTATATTATCACTTATATACTCTTTCTTTGAATTAATCATCTTATAAATAATAATTAGTTATGTGCATACATTTTGTGTACGTATCATACAAAAGAATACTAATCAAGGGAAGGTGAATTTGCCTGAGCGAATCTCTGCATGTCAGCTGCCAGCTGGCGACAGCTGTACATAATATCCTTGGAGCTCTTTTAGACTTATAGTGGGTGGTGGCCTATAATGCTCTATAAGTAATTTTTGACCTGAGGTATCAGATAACCGGAGTTTTTTTTTCGGCAAGGAAGGTGCTAGATTCGCCGGGGAAAAAAAATTCAAGAGCTTCTGGAATTTAATCGTCATTGTGAATATCCGTTAAATTTTTTTTAACATCAATTTTCTTCTTTTTTTGTTCTACAACTTCACATTAATCTTGCATTCCAGCGTCACGAATCCTTTCTTTTTCCTCTTTTTTTTTTTTGGTTCTTTGAAGATACACACATTAAATTTATATATTTTTTTTCAAAATGGTATGATTTTTTTTTTGCAACGGAACGGACTGCGAGAAGAGAAAAAATCGTGAGAGGAGGGGCAATTTTTCAACGCACTGTTGTGCGTCTATGTTAAGAAGTTGTCTACAAGCCTATCTCTTCAACGTCTACTCTTAGTAGACGATGATGAATGTATTGGTTTCATTGGACCAGATCAAGATGATCTGATATCATTGCCATCGAGAGTCTGGTTGATGATGCTTCGTCGTATCGTGCTGTCTTGACCTCTTGGTGGGTTGACTTGAAGCGCCAAGTGGTTTCGCGATACATCCAATGACGATACCTCGGTCTTCACAGCTACAATACTCGATCATCTCTACGATCTGTATCCTTGATGTATATGCCTTGAAGGCCTCTATACCACCATTTCCTTTATCTTCTCAGCCTCCGACTCTGTTCTACACAACGCCCACCCCACCTATCTTTCTCTCCCATCTTCATGCCAAACGACATAGCTAACCTCACAATACCTCTCTTCTTTCCACTGAAAATAGGCCACCTCTCTTCGCTCCATCCGCTCCCTCGCCCCTCTTCTCGATCGTGTGTTGGTCCAGCGCGTCAAGGCCGAGGCCAAGACCGCCAGCGGCATCTTCCTGCCCGAGTCTTCCGTCGAGAAGCTGAACGAGGGCAAGGTTCTCGCCGTCGGTCCCGGCGGTCTGGATAAGGACGGCAAGCGTATCCCCATGGGCGTCACCGTCGGTGATCGTGTTCTCATCCCTTCCTTTGGCGGCTCCCCCGTCAAGGTCGGCGAGGAGGATTACCATCTGTTCCGTGACAGCGAGTAAGTTTTTTTTTTTTTTTTCGTTACAGGATATACTTATTGTAGGTTGTGATATTAACGTCTTGTTCTTCTTTAGTATCCTCGCCAAGATTAACGAGTAAATCCGCTTCTCTTGTTGTTCTACGACTTTCTCTACACGATACCCATGAGATGCCGATCCCACGTCAACAAAGCCATCATCTTTCGTTTCTCTCGGAAACACCTTCTTTCTCCAAAGCCACTTTGAAGCACAGTCCATGATTTATATCTAGCTTTACAGAGCTCGTTAGTTCTATCTTCTGCGTAGAATTACCGGCCGTGTATTGAAAGTCGTATACTGCGTCCTCCTATGGTTTTTGTGTACTACCACCACTTTTACTATTACAATGTAAACACTCCTGAGTTTTCAAACCCCATTAACTGTGTACCATTAAATCTTTCAAATAAACTTTTCGTTTTGCGATTCTCTTGTCTCTTTCACTATTGACTTTGTGTTTACTCGGTATATCACATATCATCTTATAATTTAACGTATTTGAAAATGTCGCAATAACTTGGTTCTATCGAAATAGGTACTGTATAGTTATACCCCTAAAACATACGATAATATTCAGCATGTAACAATAGATGACACAGAATATCGTTCACGGTATTTCACATATATCACTGGCTAGGAATTGAGTAGCACCAATAAGTTCACATCGAATGTGATAGTTCAAATTAACAATAAAATCAGCGTCGATACAACTGCTTGATAGACAACAAAATATAAACGAATGAAGAAATAAATAAATAAACAAAAAGCCAACCGATAACAATGATATTTGTGTTCTGTGTTAGTTGACCCGACGGCAAAGCACCAGGCTTCCCGAACCCAATATAAAAGAAACTCCTCGAAAAAGATATCCTCACATTTGATAACCAAAGATATAAAACAGAAAGGTTGTTTTGTGCAAAAATCATACAACTTGTTAAAAGCAAGTGTTGTCTAATAGTAAGAGAAATAGCGGTAGAAAGGTGTAAGTATGGTAGATAAAGAATAAAATAAAATGACATAAAAAGAATGCTTGGTGATGATGATGATGTTTAGATAAGATAAGTCATAAACGTTAAGGGAGTGCGGGATAAAAGGGGAATGAGAGATAAGAAGAGGATAGAGAAGTGAAAGAAGCCGTGAACTAATAGTTGGACATGTTGATATCGTCACTAGTTCAGCTTTGTTTATAGGTTTATCAGATCAACTTCATCAAAGTCAGGCGGATTGCGTCCATAAACCACGCGAGTTTCGGAATCCAGCGCAGTACCGGCGTTGCTGGCAGGCAAATAATCACTTAGATTTTGCATCTGGCGAATCTCGTCATCACTGACACCGATATCGTCACGGGGTAACCATATAGTTGGTCTACGGGCACGTAGCGCATAATGCAAAAAGGCATAGCGGACAAGCACGTCACGCTCCTCGGGAGCCAGATCCTCGATTTCGTCGTGGTAGCCTACAAAGAGAGCCTCGCCAATGTTTCGCTGTGCTTCCATATCCTTGTCTTTCTGAATCTTGCGGTATTCTGCGGCGCTAGCGCGGACTTTGCCCAGTGTTAACGCACGTCCAGCCCGGCTGTCGTTAGCCCAGGTGCCGATACGCTTAACAGGGTTGATCGAGGCTGTCACCGAGCGTTGTATCTTCTTGAGTTCGATGTCATCTTCTTCGTTGGAACGTTCGCCGGGTGCAAGCATGGGATACGCATCATCGCCATTGTCATTGTCGTCATCGTCGCTAGCGATGCCGAGGCGCTTGTTCTGCGCTCTCTGAAAAGCTTCATCGCGGATAACTGCCTCATCCTCATAGGTTATGGGAAGGTACCGTAGAAGGGGACCGAAAGAGCGGTTCATTAGGATTTGGAATAGAGCCGTGAGACCCAAGACCACAAGCATGACAATACCGTGCTCGGTGCACGATGCTTCACCATCGCCATCAACGGCAATGAAGAATAAACCAGCAAGGCAAAGCTCCATGACGTAGAGACCAGTAAAGGTCTGGTTAATGGCACGCGGGTACAAGATACCACCTGTGTCGATAGCAAAGCGGTTGACATAAAGCATCGAGTAACGCTGGGCGATCCAGAACAGACTGAAAGTAATGATAGCAAACAGGGAGATCAGGGGCGCAACAATAGCGTAGACCAAGGCAATACAGGCAAAGTTGGTATACACCGGGAAGAAGGAGCCCCAACTGACATTGGAAAGGGTCACGTTTCTGGTCCACTTGTCACGGGCGGTCGAATCAAATAGCCGAGCAATGAGATACCAACCAGCAAGAGCGCCAATCTGGAGCAGAGTACCAGACGAGGTTGATAGGGCCTGCAGGATCATGTAACTGAAAAAGTAGTTGGCGGATTTGGGCAGGTTCTCGGCTAGAAGAGACAAGATTGACGTTGGGTCTTTGGTCAAGCCTTGGAGATTGGCAAGCAGCTCGTCGGCGCTGGCAGCAAAGAATGACGCCACAGACACAATGAGGAAAACTGTGACAAACAGGAAGATGAAATAGGAGCGCTGGACAAACTCGGCTTTCTGGGCGCCGGTCTTGGCGCCTTTGACCGTGGCTAAGAAGTCAAGAATCATGGGAACCAAGATCAACAGAATGGCAAGCAGAACGGTGGGCAGCACACCAACAATGGAACTAGAGATCTTGCGCATGTTTTCGGTGGCAACGAGAAAGCCCAGCCAGCGGAACTGGTTCACCAGAGAGTCAATCTGGCCCAGAGACGCCGTGAAGGCAATTGGGATGGTCCAGAACATGATCATAGCTCCAACAGCAGTGGTTACCAGTGCTGTACGCGCCCACTCTTGCCACCACGGGATAGCCATGTTATCCCAGATGACATCCCGAGGCGAAACCTCATTGATACGGGGAGCCATCTGCTTGGGTACGTGATGGATGGCAGACTGGCAGGCCATGTGCGCGGCAACCTGGTGGTTGAATTGGATAAATGCCGAGTTCATCAGCGGGTATCGTTCGGGCTGCTTTTGGTCTTCTTCGATCTCCATGTTGAGGCGTGCCAGCTCAGTGCGGCACCAGTCAATAGTGTCGACCTTCTTGTTGATCAGCGGCAGGCCAGGTAGGAAATCCGGAGTCCACGTGAAAATAGGCAGTCTGTGCGTTGGACGATGCTTCTTCTTAAGCCACTTCTCCCAAGCTGCAGCAGGTACCTCGGCACCCTCCTTTGGGGTGTTATTCTTTAGTGGGCTCGGATAATCTAGATCGGCAACGTCGATTGACATGAGCTGGAAAGTCCACAGCAATCGGCGCCAGGCAGGGACGTCAAGATCGGTCTTCTCTTCGCGCTCAGCACTCTGGGGAACTGGCGAAGCATAGCTACCCTCAGGAGGCTTCCAAAACTCCCAGAAACGAGGCTTCTCCTTGTTGTACATGTCATCGATATTATCAACCCGGCGGACGGTATTGCCGTAGGCAGCAGGTGCCGGTTCTTCTTGGCTCTGAACTCGGAACGTCGAATCCTGTGACGGACTAGGAGAATGGAAGGACGGATAGAAATCAGGGCTGCGGGTGCGGCGGCCACCAGAGGGATCGTGATCATCGGGAGGATCTATCACAGTGAAGCCGTTGGTGTTGTCAATGGTGCTATCCATGCCGTGGCCAACAGCTTTGATGCCTTGGCCAGTCTTCTGCACTCCACCCACGATACCCCCACCGACTTTGCCAACACCGCCAACAATGCCACCACCAACTTTGCCGACACCACCAATGACACCGCGACCGACCTTGGACAAACCAGAGGCAAACTTCTTGGGGCTGGTGCTATCGGCAATGCTAAGACGCTTCCGGGCCTTGCTAACCGCATCAGTCACATCGTCATCGGCAGCATTGGCATTGGCAACGGTCTCAACACCATCGGTGTTCTCGGCACGGCGCTGGGCGTCGTTATCTTCCTGGGCGCGGCGAGCGGCCAGTTCTTCCTTGGAAGGGCCCTTCTGGCGCTGCTTCTTACGCAGTTTCTTCTCTTCCTTGGCCTGCTGTTTCATCTGAGCTGCCTTGGCTTTTTTGATCAGCTCCGTCTCGGCGCACTCGAGCATGCTATTTATCGAGTCACGCTCATGAACTTTGTTAAGTAGAGCCGTAAGATCACGGTTCAGCCAAATGTTTCTGATACCGCCAGGGAAAACATCAAAAAGACCGCGAAGAGCATCCTCACTCAACCACTTGGCGGGGATTGAGTTGACCAGGATAGTGGTTGCCGAAGCCTTCAAACGATGTTCGGCACTGGTCAGGTAGTCCTGGCGCAGCTTGATGTACACACGCATTTCGAAATAGAATACAGTGCAGACCCAGATCACAACGCAGATGGCAAGAGCTAGGTGCACTCCGTAGCGGTTAGTGTTTTCGGGTCTGACATTACCCCAAGCGAGTGTGTCTAGGCCGGTCACGGCACTGCTATTATTGGCATCTGCCTTTTCGTTGATGTCCTGGCCCTTACCATCAATGTAGTTCAAGGGGATCAGGATAGGAATAACAATGAAAGCAATGGGAATGAAAATGACGAGCAGAGTCTTCAGATAGCGAAGAAAAAAGTAGGCGTCCAGGCCACATTTGTTGATGATTTCACGGTCCTTGAAAGACATGAGGGCTATTATCATGCCCCATGGCGTTCTTGGTGGCGCCTCGGTGCGCTCACGCTCAGGTACGAGATAAGTTTTTGGTTTACTAGTGAATGTCATGTTAGTAGTTGTTATTATGCCAGTTCTTGGTGTGCTCTAAAGGTGGCGACTCCAACAAAGTAGGCCAGTACATTGCATTGTTTAGTCATTTCCGGGGGTGTTGACGTTTTTAGTTTTTTAAGTGCACTGGCGAAATGGAACTAACTATAGAGGATGCAGAACACTAAAAAAGCAAGAAAACCTTAAAGCTTATAACAAACACAAGCTTCAAGGGTGACAGGGAGGCAGGGAGGCACAACTCTAAAGATCGAGCATCTAGAATAGGAAACTTACAAAATGCGCGCAAGACGATTACGCAGTAATAGGAAGAGGCCGACCTGAACAGAAAAAATGACTATCGAGACTACCAACGCCGTAAGGAACGAATTCAGACTGACGCCAGAGAGCTTCTGAGCACTACCTGATTCGCCGTCGACATTATCGGCGGATGAAACAGAAGAGGACGAAGCTCGTGGCAATATCCTTGCCTCAGTGAGTGTTGCATAGCCAGCAGCAACGAATCGCCTAGCCAGCGAGTCGCTGACCGGGCTCGGCAAAAGCCCCGCCATTGTAGCAGCGAAATGACGCTGTGGGAAAAATAAGGCGTCCAAAGTACGGACTAAGTGATAGTGGTTGGTTGGCAGTAAAAATGGGTTGGGAAGTGGTATTATAAGCCGCTAGAAGGGCTTTCGTCTCTATATGCCTGTAGAGCACAAAGCTGAAATATAGATATAGCGCAATGGGTAGACGATATATCGGGGCTGTAGATTTAAAGAGGTGAAGCCCCTGAGACCGAAACGACTTCGATGCGGATCAGTGCTGTAGTTAAAAAGCAGAGAACGGCAACAGAGACAAGGCAAGACTATCTATATAAGTCGAGCGGAACGCAGAAGCGAAAGGCAGCTGAAAGATGGTGCGAGACAATACCAGGCTAGTGGGTGTGGACGTGGGATGTGCGAATAGGTGGGTGGCAGTTCGACGCAGTATAAAGAAACAGAAGCTGAACAAAGATCAGGCAGGCTAGGTTTTTTCCTCCGACAGACACGGGAGAAGACGACAATGAGCCGGATGAAAGGACAGAGGAGCTAAATAGGTGGGCGTTCAGCTCTCTTTGAAGCTGTTTGTGAAGTCCTTTGTGAAGTCCTTTGTGAAGTCCTTTGTGAAGATCAAGGCCTAGTGATAGACACAGCGAAGTACAGCGTAGCACACGACCAAGTCCAGAGCAGAAATTTGCTAGGCCGCAATCACAAAAACAGACAAGGTGTGGGAAAACAGTAATATTAGGTGGACCAGATCGATGAAGAAGAAAGAATCGAAAAGAAGTAGAAAAAGGTGGTTTGTGACGCTTGGACCCTGTGAGCCAATAGAGCTTAGTACATATAACTATAACTACGAAGATAAAGATATAAGAAGAACCTGAAATAGGGCCTTTTTTTCACTATGTAGATTTTTAGGATCCAAGCGTCTGGTGACTTTGCCGCCGATGACATATCGAATTAGCAAGACTGGATGGAAACCGCTGGTCCTATCAAGTATTTGCTGAAATAGAATATATCTAGGTAGGTAGACAAAATTTGAGAAGCAGACACGAGAGACAAACTCAATAGAAATCGTTATCGGGTTTAACGAGGAACAACTCGGGAATCCTTAGTGCTTTCTAAGGATACATTTAGAGATATAGTAGTGCGGGGCTTTTAGATCATTTAGTTATTGTTTCCAATAGTTAGTGACTTTTATCTTATTAATTTCCATGAGATCAGGCATATTCTAAGATCCCCGCGTTAAAAGTTGCTACATAGCATCTTATGATTTTGAATCCTTAAGGGCAAATGTACAATATAAGTCTGACGAAAGAAAGCTCTAAAATAGTCGTGAATATACTTGGTTAATTATCCTTTTTAACTAAGAAAAGAAAAGTGATTCACATCGAGGCGAACGAAGACAACACATGTGCAAACCTGCATATAAAACAAACATACATATGTAATAACCAAGAAAAAACAGCCTCTAATAAACGCACTCACTTATTGCAGACACAGTGAAAAAAAAAATTGAAAAAAAGGACAAAAAGTGAGACTCGGATCCGGCGTCTTGCACAGAAAATAGAGGGAATAATAAGTAGGCTTGAAGGAACGGTCAAGTCATCAAGCGTTTATTTGATACTGTTTATTATTATTAGTCCATTAAACGGAGACCGTAGTTACAGTGGCGATACCACCCACCTTTCGAAGACTAGATCTTATTTTCATGAGGACTAAACAACATATTTTAGTATTGTATGTATCAGCATACACTTCATATTATGGCCTGTGAAGCGAGAATAATACAAGCGGTTACTTCACAATAAACTAGTCGTATGTAAGAATCCATTTTTTGTATTGATAAGACCAAAATCCAAAAGCGCCTCCTATCTTGCGTCGTCATGAGGTGTTTTTTCGCCGTTTAATATATTGATTCTAGGAGGATGCTTTATATATATATATATATATTTTTTTACCTATAGCAACTGCGTTTTCTTTTATGCCGAATCTAACAAGAGGAAAGAAAAGAAAGTGTAAATATATTTTTATACTTATATTTGCGGTGCTACAAAGAACGCGCGTTTTCTGCGGATAACAGGATTTTGGCCTGTTCTCATTGTTTCCCCTCTTCAATTTTACTCTGGAAAAACGCTTTGTTCCTTAATTTTTTTAATTTGTTTTTAGTGAGGGGTTATTTTGCTGATTTTTTTTCGTGCTAGCAGATATTAAACTTTGCTATTCTGTAGTTCAGACCTGCTTTGAGACCTTTGCTCTCTGTGATTTACATGATTCTTCTACGTTCTTCTTCCTGATTCTGATTCCGGCAGGCAGACCTTTCTTATATGTACGATTTCTTCATATTTTGTCTATTGCATAAAACGTGAGGTTTGTCGGACGTTAACTAGATCGTATTATCATAAATAAGAAATCAAGAGAAAAAAAAAAGAACTGCGGTACTCCCGCATGAGGAGACATTGGATGCGTCTAGAGGTAGTACTACGGTAACTAAATACTGTATAGCCGGCAATAAAGCGAAATATACCTACATATTCATTCAGTAAGCTCGCTCGTTCGGAACCGCAGTCGTATACATTTGGCCCCTCCTCTTCTATCTCGGGATCGAGTCTTCTCTTCACTTTCCTCATAACGAGGCCTTCCCGAAATCTGTTTTCAGATCGAATGGTGCAAGCTTTCAACTTCTAAGAATCTCTTCATATAATATGCCCAATATTCAAGTATCACTATAACTATGGACTAACATGGCTGTCTTAGCCTTGTAGTGACTTCCTTGATCTGGTCCTTCGTGTTGAAGCTAGAAGGATAGGCGGCAATGTTTAAACAGGCCATAAGCACTAGAAGCCTTATGATATATGTACATATGTACATATGCACACATATATTTATTTTAGTCTCCGTGGCTCTGTTTTTTGTATGTTTGCTACGACTGGGTTCTTGGATGAAAAGTGTGCTTTGCCGTTTCGGCCAGAACGCTACTTTGATAACAGAAAAAACAAGCGAAACGAGCAGAGCAAGTTAACAAGGAGCAAAGTTTAGTCGGAAAGAGAGAAACGCCGTTGGGTCTGATTCAGCACAAGCGCTGACTTTATTCACTGTTTAGCTTGGTTTACTTGGATTGCTTAGTCTTAAAGCTTGCCAAGCTAGCTAGTGAAAGTCACGGCTATTAAGAAGGTGAGCAACCAGACAACCATCAGAATAGTATAAATCGCCCCGTTGTCCACGTCCATTTTCCCCCTCTTTTCGACTCTTTTTTTCCTTCCTTTTTTCTTCAACGAACTCAAGACTTTCTTGATCCCAACTTACTACTTTTAACTACCGTTTCTTAACCCCCCCCCCCCTCTTTCATATCCATACATTTACAATGGCTGGCTGCGGTTGCGACGGTCCCAAGTCCTGTACGTTTTCTTAATTCTTCTTACCACTCTACGTTTCTTCTCGTCTTCTATCTATCCTTTAATCTTCCCATTCTTTATCTCTACTTCTGCCATTTTTTGAACAGATGTGGAGGTAAGCTAAGAACAGGATGTAGGAGTGATGATATGATGGGGCAGCAGCAAAGCTATTAAAACCCTGGTTTTTGTCATGGTCTTATTCTTTGCAGGAGAGCTTCTTGCCCATAATTCAACCCGCATCCTGAACCATCAATAATCATCTGTCTTAAAACAAGAATGCTAATATATATCTTCATAGGCTCTTGCGGTGACAGCTGTAAGTTTCTCTCGTGATTTTTTACCGAACGCCAGGTCCCATATCATCTGAAACGGCGTTTCTAGAACCTCACGACGGTCGTCCAGTCACTATACTAACCTAATTCTAATACACAGGCTCTTGCTCTGGCTGCGGAAAATAAGTTAACACTTATTTCTCTTCCCGGAGCAAACCCTATTCAATTCATATAACCTATGTCATATGATGCTGAGCCTTAAGGGTCTTTTCTTGTTGGTCGATATCTTCACCACTTGTAATAAGACGAGCAAATATATAAACAATTCAAAGATATTACTTCTTTTTCTCCCAAATTGGCAACCAAGTCTTTGATTATGTGTGAATAAGTGAACTTGAAGAAAAACTTGCTAGAGTCAATATGATATCCCTCATAAGGGTTGTTTTTGTGTAGGGTATTTATGATATTGTTTGCCTTAGTGTGGTGTGATTCGGTGCTTACTGGTATAATATGTCGAGGGGGACGGCGCTAATCGGATGAAGCAAGCACGATAGCCTTCTGCCACCGGTCCGGCGAGTTGGTAAATTCTTGCCATTGCTGGCCAAGCTAAGACATTGTTTGATGTTTTAACAGAAGGAGGTGAAACAACATGTACTCACCTTTTAAAGTAACTAATGATTAATGATATGTTGCACCATTGTATTTATTCTTGTATGTCAACCCGATGTTTATTAAATGTCTTTGCATAGATAGGGTTTAGGGTTATTAATGGAGGTTCGGAGTACCCCACATTTGGTCCGATTTTATACTGAAGAAACACTATCTGTAGTAGTTGTTAGTCCAAACAACATGCCTTTGGCTCGTTTACAGCAAGATAAAACTATCAAGTATAGTGACTTAATTAACAAGTAATCAATCACTATAGAAGTCTTTCTGTTACGCACTAAATAATTGTGAAGATACATGTTGAATTGTTTTTTCTATCTACACGTGTATTGTTATGTAATCCATGATGATTCAAACTAGCTACTTATGTACAGATATGAAAATGTTAGTCAGAGTAGGCCCTCATATATTTCACATGATCTGTCTAGATGGTAAGCCAATGAGGATATATTGCTACCTTTTATCTGAATGCACAATATGGGGTAGCCATTACTTCATAAGCAATGAGTAGCTATTGCCATGCTGTATTTCATAAATGCTATATTAGCCATATGATAGGCTACGTAAGCAACCTTTTGAGTAAGGCGAAAACTGCACAGCACAATCGGGCTAAATAGCCCAACTAGTTCAAATCTTGGGCACCCTGAACATAGCCTTACATCATTGCTTCTTCTCACATCTTTTGCCTTCTTTTCGTCTTATCTCTGATAGTCTACATTTTTTCTTCAATCTCTCCAAGCATTTCTTCTACTCTTTGTCTAGTTTTCGCACATCCCATTATAGCCCGAAACGAAGAAAGTCTCGCCATGGCGTCTCCCGGAAGAGATACTTACGAGGTTGGCTGGGTTTGTGCCTTAGATATAGAGCTATCTGCTGCCAAACGTATGCTTGATGAGACATTTTGCTATCCCGAAGACCAAAAAACTACAAGTTCTAATAGCTATACCTATGGGCGTATTGGAGAGCATCATGTTGTTCTAACTTGCTTACCATTAATTGGTCAAACCTATGCGGCTGCAGTCGCCAAGAGCATGGCTGAAGACTTTCCTACATCTTTACGCTTCATACTTTTGGTGGGAATCGGTGCTGCAATTCCCTCCCAAGGATATGATATTCGACTTGGGGACATTGTGGTCGGTCAACCCTCAGGTACATCTGGTGGAGTCATCCAGTATGATGCTGGCAAGCTACTTCAAGATGGAAAGTTTCTACGACAAGGCCAGCTCAACTCCCCCCCACCTATATTACTTTCAGCACTCAACAACTTCAAATCTGATATGAATATGGATGACCCCGTTTTCCCTAAACATGTGGAGAAGGCACTATCATATAGTAAAAAGTTCAAGTCAAACTTCGCAAAACCAGCTTCTCAAAGAGATCGCCTATTCTATCCACAGCATATCCATCAGTCCAACGCCCCAACTTGTAACTCTTGTCCAGAAGAGTGGGAGATCCCGAGAATAGAACGTAAGGATGATGGCCCACAGGTGCATTACGGAATAATTGCATCTGGAAACTCCGTGGTGAGGGATGCACTGAAGCGTGACCAACTACAGCAAGAGATTCAGGCTATATGTATTGAAATGGAGGCTGTTGGTATAATACAGCAGTTCCCATGTCTTGTCATCCGTGGAATTTCGGATTATGCCGATAGCCATAAACAGGATAGTTGGTGTGGCCATGCTGCTCTTTCTGCTTCGGCTTATGCCAAAGAGCTCCTAAGCTATGTGCACAAGAACGAAATCGATACAATGAAACCGGCCTTGGACATTATTGGTATGTTACAACAAAGCTTTCCTTGATATAATTACTTTACTAGATGTAAGATTTTAACATGTATTGCTATAGAAGAACTAGGTACCAACATCACTAGAAACACGGATCGGATCATCAGTCAGAAGGAAAACTTGTACAACAAAAAGATCACCAAGGAACAGGACGACGAACTTTCGAAATGCCATCAGTGTTTTAAAACCGTTTCTTACCGCCACCATAAAGACATGAACCCAATAGCTTTGGAAGGGACATGCAGCTGGGTCCTTGAAAACCATAAATTTGTCAGCTGGCTCAACAACGCCAACCACGACCTTCTTTTGATCTCCGCTGATCCAGGCTGTGGGAAGTCAGTCTTAAGCAAGTTTCTCATTGACGAAAAACTAGCTGAAAATCGCCTACAAGCTTCAACTTCTAAGTCTCCACCTTGCATCTGCTATTTCTTTTTCAAAGACAACATAGACCAAAGTAGTCTTGCTACAGCCCTTTGTTCCATTTTACACCAGCTTTTTTCCAAACAACCATATTTAAGGAAATACGCCTTAGCGTCCTGGAAAGCCAATGGAGAAAAGATTCAACAAGAAGAGCATATACTTTGGGAGATCTTGACTACAGCTGTTG
>RHLR01000773.1:0-13771 GCA_009806335.1 Davidsoniella australis
TTTTTTTTTTTCTGCTCACAGTTTACCCTAGACTACATGTCCAAATACTACACCTACATATCACAGCTTCTTGCATAAGTTGTACTAGTATACGTTTTAGCAGAGCCACACGCACCTTGTGGCTTGTTTGCTGACTATCTGTATGTTTCCTTATAACCATTAGTAAACATGTAAGTTTTTTTTTTTATTTTTTATTTTTTTTATTTTTTAGTTTTCTTCTCTCATGTTCTCTTCCCGTCAACCGTAATACAACCGTACAGATAGTAAAACCTACGTATTACTACATACATAATTATATACACTACGACTCAGGGTGTTGCCACATCGCTATGAACACTCGTTTCCGGTCTTTGGCGTCTCATAGACCGAGCTAGAAACCATGCCCTTTCATAAACTCCCACCGTAGTTGGATTTATGTGTGCCAATACTCATTTCTCAATAAAAACTTCGTATTGGAACAAAAAAAAAGTTAGAGTAGCAGCAATGTTGGCTACCAAAATATGGTGATTATTACTACTACTACTACTTACTACCTACTGCCATATTATGTCACATATTACATCTCATTTTTAGTACTACTATAATTATTGCCACTGACTTACTCACTATGGTTTGCCTTAGCTGGCCGTTCATAATTCAACTGCTGATAGCAGAAGCATTTAGAGTCGGCTTTAACCAGGGTAGAAGACGATGGGGTGTGTTGCTATTGCACCCCAGTCGAAGCTAGGCGGCGATAAAACGCCTGAACTGTCTGTCGATTTCGATTTTGATTGACGGTCAGACAGACAATAACTAACACAACACATGGGTCAGGACAAAAGTCGACCGATGCCGACTGGCACTAATAGTTGTATTTGTGATATGAGCCAATAGGTTAAAAGGGAATGGTGAAAGAATAGGCATAACCAACTCAAGGGAGGAAAGGACAATACAATAGTAGTGATACAATAGTAGTGACTGACATTCGAAGCGGAAAAGGACATATCCGTGATTGCTAAAGCCGCTACATGTATATCGGTGTGTTAGGCAGACAAGCAATGGGGGGGGCAATACGTTACTTCTTGTGTATTAGTTGTCTGTCTGTCTCTTACGGCTTGAAGCACTATCGATATGTTCGTACACATAATGCCCTGCATCTTTTTTAAATTTTTTTTTTATTACACATCTTTCCTTTATACGACGATTTCATAGAATTTCGTTTCTGTAAGCCCTCGTATATTACAGAACTGACGAAGATTAAAACAGGGACTGCCTCCATCAAGATTATGTATACGCTAGTAATCTTAGTCTTAGTACCAACCATATTGGATTGTCCAAGGCTTTGCTGACCGGTGTTCCATTAATAAGCTATAACCAGCCATTATTCACGATATCCATTTGTAGAAAAAAAAAAGACAAAACAACCCATCTTCCAAGTGTAATAGCATCGTAACTCCAATGTAGGAATGGAGGGGGTAAGGAGAGATGAGTGGCTACGGTAAAGTAACGCTAGCTATGAAAATAGGATCGAAATGCCTCTATTTTGAGGAATGCCAATCGGATACAAATAGAAGAAGACCACAATGACAAGCCGCATGAAACTAGCAAAAAAGGCGTAATATTTGACCGGTATTTTTGAGATTTTCTGTATTTGGTGAAAACAACCATCACTACAACCACATCATGATTTAAAGTATGATAATCTTTATTCAATAGGACAGCGAAGTTTGCTTTGAGAATAAATAGACATGACATATACATAGTTCACTGGTAATTACTAGATTATATCTATAATCTGTATAACTAGTATATACAGTAATAATAATTAATCAAATGAATGGAGAACACTCTGTTTGTATGAGGTGCGTAAAGAACACCAACAATCATTCGTAGAACTCCAGTTGACTAGAAGCTCTGGTATGACAATGGCGGGCGTCCTCTGTTTCACTACAAGAATGAGAGTTAACGTAGTGCCCGTTACAACACTTCTATGTAAAGTAAGTCTAGTTATCAAAACAAATAAAGGCAAAAGCAAGATAGCATATGTTTCCGGAAGCATATACCGATACATGTATGTGGTTCCCATCCTGAATCTAATATATTGAAATTAAACCCCGTTTTGTTTTCTTTTTTCTTCACCAAAAGCAAATACAGCCGATGTTCTATAATGGGCATACAAACGATATTTCGAGGTACTGTTGGTTAACGGTGATTTGCGCACCTCTTGCGCACGTAAGGACGCTAAAATGAGCGGCGTGAATGTGGTGATGCTACAATGGTGATATTCATAGCTTGAAACAGGATCTCGGTAGTCGTATTACATATATATCTGTATAACTATATGTATACATGTACGTATATCGATATAAAAGAATGACGGCGGGGAAAACGGCCAGCCGTGGTCGAGCCGGTCGTTGATACATCCATATGTTGGAGTCGCAGTCGTGGCAACAGAAATAGTAACATACAACATGCAGACCAGTATCTGACGTTAGCGACTAACACGGTGCTATATAGAGCACTGTGCTGACTGGCACTCATGCTCGTGAGATGATTCTTATAGTGGTTCTCATCCAGCATTTGCGCTATAATATTATTGATGCTATAACAGTGATGTATAACTATAACTATATATGGTCCATGGGATTTTAGTACTTGTATCTGTATACAAATCTGTACTAGCAACAATAGAGCATAGGCCAATTCAAGCTACATATTATAGTCATATATGTATCTATGGTATAGATATGCCACTGATATTTGATCACACACACAGACGTTGATTTATTGTTTGGGTCGGCTTCACCTGACTACTGAACCGATATTTCTCTGCAGTAGATACAGAGAAGTAAAGAATTGGAGCAAAAAAAAGAAAAAAGACATATCTCCTTCTTGTTCAGGTGGGCTGCCAGAGTTCTGCTCACGTATACCTAATAACCACATGAACAATGCACGCGGGTGCTTACATGGGTAGAAGAAGGAGGGCCAAGAAAAGTCAACGTCACGAGAAATAAGAAATAAGAAGAAAAAGAAGAATAGACAGAAGAACACGGCATATATGTTACTACCGTGGACGGGCCCATGCATGGATAATATGGCGGTCCTTGTGTTATTTACAGGGCGGTTAAGAATGCAGGGTAACTTTGCCAAAGATGCAAAATGATAACCTTGTGCACTAGAGTCTTCTTCGTAAGCAGGTCGAATTTCGATCATACATCGTGTCACAGATATATCGTATATGTATTTGTTTTGTTGCACTACAATGTGGCAAGATCAATGCATAACAAATCGTGATATGTACGTACATTTCATATTAAATATGCAACGCATTAAATTTTGCACAATATGTACAAATATTTACATTATATGGCATGGTAAGACATGGACTGACAAAGCCATCGCGATCACCATGTGTAATATACGACATCCGTAGCTTAACGAGACAAGTTTCAGTTATTTGGGCCGTCCGCCTCATTTTCTTTTTGGCTTTGCTCTGCTTATTCTTATCCACATTATGATCCGTGAAAAAAAGGAACGAAATAACAAGAAAGTAGAAACATATTTTTTCTTCTCTTATGTTGTTCGCTTAGAGTGGAACACACCGACCACCAACCATTACATTACATTACCTCACCGACTTGAGGAAAAATCTGGCCATGGGCGAAGACCGATGGAGAAAAAAAATTAGACACGACAAAAAGGAAAGGGAATAGACAAGGTCCAGCCTACGACTCGAGGTTGAGCTCTTAAGTGACACTGCTTCATAGCTTTGGGTGGATTAATTGTCAAAGCTTGTGGAGTTTTTTTTTCTTCTTTTTCTTTCTTTATCGATTCTAGAAACGAGCAGAAAAAAAAAGCTACATCATATCCATATGATGAACTATTTTATCATCGGCTTCTAACAAAGTAGGCCAGTGTCATAACAATATCGTCAGTGAGCTATAAGTTTAAGAAGAAAAGAGGATCCGAAGTTTGAGATGTATTTTTTTTTCCTAAACGTCTCGTGTATTCTTGATGAAAAAAAAAAAATGAAAAACGCACGGGATATGAACAAAGAAACTAGCTTCTGCTTTAGACGGATGATCGTCTTGGCCGAATATAGTGGTTCGGTTCGGTGGATTGAAGTGGGGAGAAGGGGAGACGACGTTAGTCTGAAGAATAGTCGGCTTTTTGGCCCTTCCATCCTGTCCAGTCCAGTGATGCTTGCATTCTAGTATTCATAAAATGTAGAAGTGCATTTATACCCTTGTACACAATCCACCTCAAGTAATGCATGGAGTTTTCCAACTGAAACTGACGTCTATTGGATTTTCAGTAGCATTACTACGCTACACGGCGGTTCTATAACGGCTTTTCTTCTCCTCTTATTTGCTACTAGTATAGTATCCTTGGTTCTTCCTCATACTATTGCAGATCACCTACCTAGACCAGACCACAACACAAGCTTGGCTCTTCTATTTTTTTTTTTTTTTTAATATCTTGCTAGCCGGGGAAAAAGAAGAGGCTTTCCAATCAATGAATCAGCCTTGACCTTGAAGTATCCAACAGTGAAGAAGAAAAAAAGAATTAAAAAAAAGGAATATTAAATTGAATATATCAAATTTGAACGGCGGCGTCTACCAAAATACGCTACAGTAACGATCTATTTTATTTTGTTTCCCCTTCCTCTTCTATCTTCTCTTCTTTCAAAAAGCATTTCGATCAACAAGCCAGGAGAGGCCCAGAGTTTCCAGCCCAAACTTCCAGGCTTTTCCCCCAAGGTTTGACTTGGCTAAGAGCACGCCCCCCTTTTTTTTTTTTCTCTCTCTTTTCTTTTTTTGTTCTAGGATATATATATATATACTTACCTCACTTTTACTGCAACACATGGCTGTTTTCAGGTTTGAATATCCGGCCGAGGCCGAGTATATGAAGAAGAAACCACACAAATAACCAGGGGAGGCCATGGTCGTATGTAGTTGCAATCGGAGTCTGCTAGACACCGCATATTGATTGGAAAGGAAAGCCTACGGAGCAAATGCATGAGATAATACGTGCGTATAGTGATCCTTAGTCTAGTATGAAGTCGGAATTCTCCTTTGGCTTTTACATTTACTCCGCTTCTTGAAGTCACGATCTTGAAGGCATACAACACATGTAGACCAGCCATAAACCCTCTAGTTTATGCTTTTAGTTTTCTTTTGTCTTGGTTGCCTATCATTTCATTATCATAAAGCCGCTAGTCAGTCAATACGGGTAAGCCATTCAATAAGTAGTCATGGATTCATTTTTCCACGCCTCGGCCTAATATTTTTGCCTCTATTGGGGAAACAGACTCGAGGAAAATGGACCCTGCAATGCTCAAAGCTTGATATAATGTATACAGATATGTAGTTGTGTCTGTATATATAAAAAGCAGTATTGTATCAAAATGACGCCAATCTGTGGTATCTGATCATACGGGTTTCGCTAGGGCTTCACTCCTCCTCCTCCTCCTCCTCCTCATCATCATCATGTTATTCTCTCCATGCTCATCTTTTTCGCCTTCGCTTCTTCACCAAGGATAGAAGGGATAAGAAAAGATAAAGCGGGGGGGAAAGAGAAAGAAAGAAGAAGAAAAAAAAAGGACCTGGACCTTGAAATGATCAACAAGAGGCGCTCAGATTGATTTGCTCCTGCTAGACCTCCTTCTACTCCTGTACTGCACAGCACAGCACAGTACAGTACATTCTCTCGGTGATATATCTGAGTCCAAGAGAAAGGTTGAGACAGATGATGTGCTGCGTTACAGCAACTTCGAGGGTGTATCCATAATTCAGTAGCTTGAGATTTTTCTTCTCTTTTTGATTTCTTTTTCTTTTTCTTTTTTTTTCGTTAGTGTCGAAATATTGGCAGTGTTTTCGGTTTGCGATCGCCGTTGTGTCAGCTTCATCTGCGCCATCTAGATCGTGTTTCTGCTGTATTATGGAAAAGACTCTCAGTTGTATGATCTCTATTCATTACATATTACATACATGTATACAGTCTTGACTTTGCTTCCAAATGCCTGAATTCAATGTACGGCTTTATCCAGCCGGTCTGAGCGTAACATGGTTTGTTTCTCGTTCTATCCCGCCTCAATGAGAAAGATATGTGTGCTCTGCTCTGTTCTATGTGCTGTTGTATAAAGTGCTGCGAGTCAAACCAAAGTTCTACTAGAGGGATAATAAGGAACAAGATGGCTTGTTTCCTTTCCCTTTTAACCATTCGCCTGTTCTATATGGATAATTCCCACGGGCCAGATTGTGGGAATGCGATACAACTACATGGCCATCAAGCTGTGAACCAAGAAAACATGACGGGCTAACCAAAAGGGACACAGGCATATAACGCCGCAGCCATACGAATAAAGCCTAGACTGGTCCTGGATTCCAGGCCCAACTCAGGCTCTTTCTTCGGCTGCTTCTCTTTTTCCTTCTTTGGTTGGGGGTGTTTATTTTATTTTATTTTTTTCAGTTGTATCTTCTCCGCCTACTTCTTGGTCATGGCGCTAGTTTACATGGATAGCGAGACGAAAAAAAAACAATAGCTGTGGAGGGATGAGGGGGGATGTAGTTTATGGAAAAAGAGGACCGACTTCACTACAAGCATGGTATGAGATCTGAAGGAAGCAACTATACTGGTAAATCAAAGCGAACGCAAAAGCCTTCTTTCAATATATGTGTATGTGTATATGTGTATATGTGTATTGAGGGGATGTGCCTATATCATCTGACCCTAGTTCATATCTCCTTCTGGCATGACAGGGCTCCGAAGCCAAATACAATATGGGTACGACGCTTATCCTGGCTGTAGTATCTTAACTTTGCCTGCTAAGATCATTTCTATTTACTGCAATTTACCTAAATTAGGACCTTTTTTGTAGTTAATTTATTTAGCACTAGCATGTCACTACACCCATCAATGGAGATGCGCAAAATTATATGCTGAGAACACATGAAATATTACAACCAACGACAAACCATTTACTTGCCCTCCCTTTCAGACGACGTATCAATCACATGAGAAAATGTGTGACAGTGTATCTGTATAGATATATCTGTATGCATATTGTGATTTTTCAAATCCCCCCCCCCCGTGATGGCCTACAGGGAGTATTAATCTAACCACGGAAAAACTCACATTAGTCTTACTGCCCAACATGAAAACGGCCTCTACTAAGAGTTTAGCCGTATAATGTAAGCTAGTGTATTTGAAGGGGATGACTTGTCAAGTCCTACATTGTCGTCATGGCTGTTTCAATTTATGAGCCGTCTAAGACGTGTTTTTCATGTCAATGTTCATATTCTTCTTTCAAACAAAAAATATATGTCTCTAATCGTCCAGTGATCTGTCCTATTTTCTGCAAAATGTCTCTTGTGTGTGTCTGACTTCACACTTTTACGCCTTTTGACGCCTTGTTGCACTGCAATCCACTATGCGTTGTTCTCGCTTCTGTGACTGTTTTTTTCTCTCACATTTTAGTAACATGATTCCTGAGTACTACAAAAGGCACACATCGCTTGGCTTTTTGTCTATTCCACTTCATTACAGTCGTAATAGCCACTTCACTGGGTCTCTAGCGGTCCATTATTCGGCTACATGTGGTCAGGCTTTTTTTTTCTTTTTCTCTCTCTCTCGGAGTCCACAGAGAAGCAACGCAACCACTCGAGAGACAAGGCTTCCTAGTATGCTTCCATAAGATATACATCAGTGTAAGATTAGGTGCTACTAATAATGCACGGAAACAGATCAGTGATCAATCAGCCAGCCAGCCAGCCATCCATTCATACCCAGATTGTAGTGTCATCATTCCATATAGCACTGGCAATCAAGGGATGATGGCCGTGATGAGATAACGGTGAAGAAATTAATTCATAACATTAACTATAAACAGTAATGGCATAATGCAAAAAATCACAGAACCTACAAAATGGCATGTTACCGATAACTAATAAAATAGATGCATATAATAAGGTAGGGTTAAGCATACAGACACAAATAGCAAATCACGGGGATAGGCAAATAGCCTACCGCCCTGTTTTAGGGTTATCAGCAAGGCATTTTAGACGACAGGTGTGATCTGCTTGAAAATGTCAGCAGCGGGTCAGGCATGATCTTCGCAGTAGCGCAGCCACTAGTGGGTTGGAATTTTGTTCACCTGTGTCTTTAGCGAGAAAAGCATGAACGTAAATGGAAAAAGAGGTACACACTTGGTGGTTGAAAAAAACCTAGTTTTGAATTTTTGGCGCTGTCTTGATCATTTTCCCTTGTACGTGTTGTATATGCCGTAACCTCTTAATAATATACGGATTTATAGACTAGCCTCTTCCTTGCCTTTCTGCTCGACTAGCTGCTTAGCCCTGGCTTTGCTGACGAGAAGAACCTGTACTAGTCAAGTCACTCACTTCCGATCCCAAAATCCATCGCTTGGCCTGCCTGGGCCTTTGAGTAAGTTACGTCTTAGTGTAAGTTATTGTCTCGTCTGTTTTCAAGTGCCACATCCTCCACTGATATCTGTGCCCAAAGTGTTTACGGGACAATGCTGGCATAGTAAGGTACAAACTAGGAAAGGATATATTCCCGGAAGCCATACTAGCTATACCAACTACATGTCTGGACTAATTAATATTGGGCCATCTTTGCGCATTAAAGGAGAACTTCTTCAATCCTAGTGCTGCTCTAGTCTCACCAGTCTCGGATCATGTTGTCCCTTTTTCGCTAGCATAGAGGGCGAGACATGTGCATCTTAGTGTAGTGCATATACAAGGAAACAAGCAGAAAGAACCGAAAAAACGAAGATCTCATCGTGTGAACTGATGGAAAAATGGAAATACACAAATAACTATAACTGTATGATAAAATACATCTGCTAGAAGACATTTAAGCCAAGGCCGGATATTTTGATGCATGGTCGAGAAAGAGCTGAAATGAATCACCAACGTATCAGCGGCAAATGAATAAGCCAAGCGAAAACCACTATTGATCGCCATGGACCGCGGTTCGAATGTGATGAATGTGAATGCGAAAATATGCGGAAAGTGGTGAAGTTGGTCCAAAGTGATGATGCCAGTGCTCACGTGCCCAGGCGAGAATTAATTTGTTATCTATATGGGCCAAAATATATATAAAAACAAAAATTCTTTCATTTTTCATTTTTCATGAAATAACTATATCATTTTTTCTTATGATATATGATACTTACCATCAATATTGAAATTAAGCATTAGCAGCATCACTTATGAAGCATATCGATATCTTGATAACATTCATCTGACCAGCTAATTGCTGCCCCATTATGTTTTGACCTTTCGTACTCTGGTTTTTGCCCTATTATTTTAACGCCCTGTTGCTTCGTCCTTTTTCCTCTTCCTTTCTCGTCCTTAATCTTTGTCATTCATTGGTTCCTGTTTTGTCTTCCGGGATCTTTTTGGTATTTGAATCCTACAACAAGCTTAAAGAATAATTTCATGTTTTTGGCCTGCCTTCTGTGTCTTACATTATGTACAGTATAGAGTATACAGTCGAAATCTCCTGCCACCACACCCTCTCACCAGATAGATTAGCCACTCCCCTCTTCAACTTGTTCTGCCATGCTAGGATAGCAGCAGCCTTGGAAATAGAGCCTCGGAAATTCACCAAGTCCTTGTTATTTTTGCCTAGACATATATGTATATGTACATGTAATGTCACTCTTGGCTGACCTGCTGCCATACCTCAACATCAAACTGCATATTGTGTTGCTTCCTCAACATTGCAATATCACACCGGCTCTGTATAATGCCTTGATAACACATCGGACAGGGTAAGTGATAGTGTGTACTGTACATATATATATATATATATACATTGTATCCGTATGATTGCAGTCGGACAACGCATGCCACTGTGTTACTGATTTAGTAGTACATGTCTAACGGTCATTATTTTCCTTTGTACATTGTTTATTGCCGCCTCTTTCTGCATCACTGCAGCAGTATTTACAAGTCATTACGAACACAGATATAATAATCTGAATTCTATAACGGCAACATGTAGCTGCTGTTACAGCCTCATACTTTGTGGTAACAGTGCTTGCGAATACTTTTTGCTTCTTTCTCTCTTCTTTAGCTTCTTCTTTAAACATTGCGCAGCTAAAAAAGACAATCTGCATGAGGGGGGTGTGCGGGGAAAAGGGGGTTTGAAGGACAGGGCAGAATACAGACATTCTACTGCATGTACTAAGGCATGATGCTGAGTGCAGAGTTGTAGTCGCATTTGTTACAGGTGCAGATGCAGTCAGAGATCATAGATCAAGCCAAAAACAGCAGCACAAACCGATCATAGACAAGCAAACAAAACAGTAGCAGGATAGAGAGAGAGAGAGAAAGAGCGAGACGCAGCGGCCTAGACGACGCAAAGCCCTCGGGCTGGCTCAGTGGGCCACTCCCTCCCTTACGCTCTCACCTCCTCTTTTCGATGGACCTTTTCCCTCTTCCTCTTCCTGTTGGCGCTCTTAAAGCAAGTCAAGTGTTACTATTGCTGTAGTCAGTACCAGTTACCCAGGAATGTAACCAAAGAAGCGAAGCAAGGGAAGATGTACAACAAAGAGATAAAAGGACTAGGCTGGGATACCCAATATGATGCAAACTGGAAGTGAGATTTTTATGATGTTCTATGTACATATATATATATATCTAGCACAAATAGTACATAAAACATGTCTACTTATATGTAGGCCCGCCTGTTTGCACCCTAGACGAGAATCATGTGAGTAGCCTGTTTAGGTAGTTGAGGTGTTAACGCTGGGGACAAAGTGACGAGAGCAACTCATGACTCTAGTCTATATGTATCTATCATAGCCTATGACATATTAACAACAAGCTACATACATAGTGATATAGTTGTATATTCGCTTGCTGCCTTGTGCATCAGAAGGGTAAAAAAGCGAAGAGGAAGAGGAAGAGGAAAGCACACGTCCACAGCCCGCCCAGTATTAGTTGTACAGATATGTATATTCACATATGCATATGTCTAGACTTTGTCTTTTGCAGCCCGTGCTACGGACATGGACGAACACGAGACATGACAGTACAAAGAAGGAGAGAGAAAAAAGAAGGAAAAAAAATGGGCCTGCGCCAACCTAGGAGTTTGTGATAGTCGTTATATTATGTATGTTATGGTATATGATATGCTAGTGTTGCAAGCATTGTGTGTTGCGTAGGCATGAATAAGTGAAAAAAAAAAAAAGCAAGCAGGTAACAAAGCACAGGACAGCATGGTCCAAAAGCCTGACAAAAAGGCAAATCAGAAAATGGGCGCTTGTTTGCCAGGGATCAGGTGTTTATCACGAACAACTGAACTGTATAGGAATGGATGGAGAAAGATCTTGTTGTCTTATTACTACATCACTATTTGCTTTCTTGATTGCCTAGTGGTATACTAATAGGCTTTTTTTTCTTTTTCTTTTTCTTTTTCTTTTTTTCACCAGTAACAAGCCGTCTAGTCTAACCCATGGCAGTTGAGTTACAAACTGCATGACCCTTGTAACAATAACCGACCAAAGACGCAGGTGAGAATCGATTCTAATACAACGGCCACGATCCAATATAAGCCACCTTTTAACGAAACAGAAGAAAAGCACAGTGTTGGTTCCAAGACCCTTGGATCGCGAGTATATTTTATCTTATAGTAGCCACCATTTTGATGCCCAGGTTGAGCTTGTGATGTACGTTGTAGCATTATCTTACCACCGGCATAAAACGGAACATTTTTTATAATAAAAAAAATTCAAGTGTTTTGACTGTGTCATGGTTCATGAACTTTTGTTTAGCAGAATACGGAGGATTAAGAAATAAGTATTTGTCTTTTTTTAATCTTGGCAAAAGGGAAATCAAAAAGCCAAGCTTAGGGTATGTAAGTACTTAGCAAGACAAAACAACCGAACTGCTTCTCTGAATTATATATAGTACTAAGTAAAAATGTGAAAAGCCTAGCCCTTCTACAGCTATTTGCTAACAGATTTACCAAACTCAGACCGCTTAGATACACACCTCGGTTCCTACGACAGAAACACGCCTCCCTCAAACATTTCTAGAGGGCATCAGACATCAAACTTGGCTTTTTTGTAACTTACACTAAGCCAAGATCTAGTGTGGCCTTTTTTTGTATTTTTTTTGTATTTTTTCTCTTACTCTTGTCACATAGTGCTACTATTCATTCCTACGTAGTATAAATATGTCTGCCTCTTACATATACATACATATGTATATCAGACATCCATGTTTCCGAGGAGATCGCTGACAATGATATTTGCTCGCAATTCAAATATACATAATGATATTGGCTTTGTCCCTGAAATACTTTGCCACTGACCGGCGCTATTCTTTGGTTGTTTACGCCTGCTTCAAATGAAGAGGAATCTCGAGATTTGATGATCATAAGGTTTCAATTTCAATAGTGCAAGCATTATCTGGCCATTGATTGCACGCAGTAACAAGAAAAGAAACAACTTCAACCAGTCATCCTATTTTCCTCTTTTCTCCGGGCGAGATGTCGTAGTTGCAGAGAAAGTATATGACCAATACTCTGGGGCTAAGCATCCAAGCGGCTTGGCTTCTCTTCTCTTTGGCGTTATTATATTGATACGTGCGAATAGTGCTTTTTTTCGTATATGTTTTCTCAATCTAAGCCTAACGCTGGCATAAATCCAGACACAGAAAGAACTAGGGGTCTGATGGCCGTGAGGAATCAGAGCAATCATGGGATATAATATAATATACTGTATGCGACCAAAGACAGAAAAAGACAAACGACATAGCCTAATTCTGGCCGACTTTTGGCTCCAGAACTTCCGGAGTACCTGAACTAGGAAAATATATACAAAAAACCTGTCCAATAGACGGGGACAGACTAGTGATAACTTGCTATACATGTAGTAAACGAAAGACTAGCGAAACTAAGAGTAGCTAGTGTGGATAATGATGATTACTACGTAGGCTACTTTCTCTTGTTGTTTTCTCGGGATAGCCCCAAAGGAGGCCCTTAGTTTTCTGCGTCATGGCTAAACTTACGACATGCACTAAGTAAGGTATTAAGCATTCACGGGGACTTTCCATGAGGCAAAAAAAAACACCCCAAAAAACACAGCAACAACGGCAGAATTCAGATCAAACAGGATGTGCTAGCCTAGCATAACCTCCCGGATGAATCCAACCAAAGAAGGGTTATATAGTATAGTATAGTACAAGCAAAGAAAAGAGGCGTCTATGGTATGGTATGGTATGGTATGAGAACGGGAAAAAAAGCCCTTTCTTTCCGTCTCCCTGACTATCCGCCTGACTAAGTCCCAATAATAATTGCCGTTCCACAACTGGCTGTTAGATCATAGGCAAGATTACTAGTATTATAGTATGAATCAAGCGTTTTCCTCCCATGAACTGCGGATGACGGGTCCAGATATGGCATGGCATGGTATTGGCTGACTGAATCGAGGAGCTTACTGGGGCGACTAAAACCACCCTACATTCTAGAGTGTTTCCCTTTGATGACACCCTCCTTGTTCGTGCCCTTTTCTTTACTTTTCTTTTCTTTTCTTTTTTTTTCTCTTTCTTTTTATTGATTTCCGCCTTGTTTATTTCCGATAACACAAGAAAGAGTTAGTTTTCCTTTCTACCAATATAGAACTTGCAGTCACCCCCATGGCGTAGTGGTTATACGCCTGGCTGACCTCGCAAGAGGTAGTTGGTTCGAATCCAGCTGGGGCAAAACTACTACTGAAGTCTACCCTATGCTTACGGTAGTGCGTCTGAGGGTT
>RHLR01000774.1:0-13766 GCA_009806335.1 Davidsoniella australis
TCGAGTATGAGTGTGTCTCCCTGAGCTTTGTAGAAGGTGGCTCGGGAGACCGGCGATCACAAAAGGTGTAGAGAAAAGGGGGCGGTCGTCGGTGAGAACATCTCTTGAGAGAGGAAAAGTCGGGCTCAGGGCCTCACAACTCGATGCATCATGAGAGACAGAAGTCAAAAATGATAAAAGGAATGGACAGCAACATTGGTGATATGTGCTGGTCGCTCTTAAAAACCCGCGACGAAGGGGAATTTTTCGTCTTTGGACAGAGGAGGAGGCACCATGAACTCAAAGGTACCCCCCCGAGGGTTGTAGGAGGGAAGGTTGTACTATTTACCAGCAATGCTGCTTATGCTTTGCTTGGTGTTTAACGACCTGCCTCTTTCGCCCACCCGAGATAAACCCTACCCTAGCCCATTTGTGCCTGGATAAAGGGGAGGTACTAAACTGTCTTTTCGGTATTTTTTCTTTTCCACTATCGTTTTGTGTTTTTTTTTTGGGTCAGAGTACTACCTTGTCAAATCACAAGGTTCTTAATTATCCGTATACTCATCGAGACAGCCACTATTTGCCCCTCCATCGTGACTTCAAGAAGACGGATATTAGCAAACACAGAACCTTCTGCTAGAGCTAAGCTACGAATACATAGTACGGCCAGTGATAGTATGGCACTAAGAGTAAAAAACCGCTATTCATCATGAGGATTGCTACACACAAAAACATGGCCTGTAGTTCAAACAACCATTCTCTATCTGCAGCCGTATTAAGACAACAGACGAATAATGATATCCGCAGCCGTCCTTCTGTCAGATTTCAGTCACACCTTGCATATGCATACATAGCGTTTGTACCACCTTCAGTAGGCCGCAAATCATATGCCATTATTCCATCCGTCTACTGCCGCCGTGTGTCTGATATGCCTTGCTCTGTTTCCGGAGTCCGTCTATACAAATGGCTTTAATAGGCCTCCGCCGGGATATGGAGAGGGATGAGAAAAGAAAGCGCCCAACTTTGCGGTTTCCGTGTCTCTGGTTTTTTTCTACCGGCAATGAACAAAAATAAACACTTCCAAGTCAAAAGCCTACACGAGCATTCAGACGCCCTTTTATACATCAAGCTTAGACCTGCTGCTGGCTATATATGGAAGGTCGGCTAACTATAGGATCTACTAAAGGACTCAGCTTCCATCCGGGGAAGCATGATCATGGGTGAGGCGGTGTATGCATGTGCTTTATGATCTTTTGACACATGGAACTTTGAGCTTCTATGAGAATCTTGCAACCTATGAAAGGTCATATCTCATGTTTACTCGTGATGTTTGTCGAGTTGTCTATTGGATGGTATATCCGACATTATATATTCGGGTTGTTATAAGCATGCCACTGTAACTCCTAACTAAACATGGCGCACATCTATGCGCTAAATATTATTTATTAATCGCAGTTAGTTGGCGTCGAGACTACTTACTCGTTGTCATCCTCAACTTCTTCCATAGTAGCTTGCAACGGACCACCACCACTAACCTCATTTGTGTCCGTCCCAAGCTTTAGATATCCTTGAGCTTCTAGCTGGTCCGCTTCCTCGGGCTCTAGGAGGACGCCTTTCCCTTTACTCTTTTCCATCTTTCGTAGCACTGCGAGTGGCGTAAACGCCTTGACGGCCTCTTTGACCAAATCTCTGACCACTGGCTTGGCCTCGTAAACCTTCTTAGCCACCGCCACAGGAACTTCTTGCTTCACATGCTGTTTATCCTGTTTGTCCTGTTTATCCTCTGATTGCGACCTGCCAGACAATAGTACAGTGTTGCTACCACTAGCTTGCGCTAGTTCGCCACGCTCTATCCTCCGAGCCTCTTCTTCACGTGCGCGCCGCTCCCTTCGTTTCGAGTACCACTTGTCTAATTCGGCCTTCGGTATCGGTGGTGGCGTGTCGCGAGGCATAGGGATTCGGCGTACATCTTTCGGTACATCTTCGTCTGTTGAGTCTTCATCCCAGCGACGCATTCTATGCCCATGGCCATCGTCGCCTCGCCTGCGCTTTCCTAGATTGCCGCCAGCACCATTGTTATATTGTGAGAATACGGGTGCTTTGTCACCCAGCGCTAATCGTGCTTTGTTTACGGCGGTGAGTTCCTTTTCGAGGCCTGCGAGTACTTGTTCTTCGTGGTTTGAGAGTTTGCCGCCATTTGTCGTTATGGCCTTGAGATCATCGATTTGCTTCTGGATTCGGGCTGGATTTCGACGCGCCAATTTCTCATCGCGGCGTCCTTGAAGTTCGGCCTTGCCTTTATTTTTTGTTTTGAGTTAGTAATTGCATATAGGATGGAGGCAGGAGAGAGAGCGAAGCTTTACAGTGCGCCATTCGTTAATTTGCACATACAACGTACCTTTTTTTATCGCCTTTGCCTTGTCAGCTTTGCGCTGTTCTTGTACTGGGTTGTAATTCTTCTCCTTTGCCATTTTGTCGTGTTTAGATAGTTTGCTATAGAGAATCGCAAAGTTCACCAAATCGCCAATGTCTAAAATCGCATGCTTGTGCTTGGTCGCTTCAAATATTAGATGACTAAGCCACTAGAGCAAGTAATTGACCCTAAGTCAATATAACCCTATTTCTCTTAAATTTTCCTAACCCTATCTATATAATTGCTTCTTAGTCATTATTCATTAGAAGTGCACTTAAGCACTCCACTTCATCAATCATTGTATTCTACAAAGATAAGTAATGTAACAATCGCACTGTAGTCATAGTATTGTACTAAAACACATGATTCATATGATACCCGAGGAAGTATCTAATGAATAATACCACTTGAAGCCCTGTAGATGGTTTAACACAATTAAATTCTTTTTGGCGATGATGACATCTCGTGTTCTGATATTGCCTCCTGGCTAGATGCTGCCATCTTCTCAACAAGACCTGATGCCATATAAACCCTGCAAATATCAATATGTTATGCTATATGATGCCTCTTGATCTGTATGTGCTGGCCGATGTTTCCGCTCGGTAATGTGACTGGGCGCTGCTGCATATGAGACTTGAGAGGGGTAGTTTGTCTGTTTGGGCTAGACTGGAGGCACGATGCTATATTGCTCGACACAAAAGCTCACCTGCAGAGAGCCGAAAGGCCAGCTCAGCAGCATCTGCATCGTGAAGTCCCAACAATACTGGATGGTGTGTAGGCCTATCTAGACGCACGAATCTGGTGATATGATTAGTTAATGACTACATGCAAATCCGGTAGTAGCATCTCTCATGGGTGGGTGCAGCATCGGCAAGTATGTACTAGGGGCTTCCTTCCCTCTTTTTTCTGCAAGTCCAAGGAAAGCCGCAAAAATGACATCAATGGGAAGGAAATAGCAGTTAGTAAGGGAAAAAAAGAGGGGCACGTGATTGATAGCACACCGCACGGAAGAGAAGAAAATAATCTTGCATTTAGGCCCAGGCTAATTGCCTATGAGCCTTGCTTGCTGGAGGCTTTCCTGGTTCTCTTTCTGAACTTGCTCTTTTTTTTTTTTTCCCTCTTCCCGAGCTTCAGCTCAGAATATTCTGAATGAGTCGAGTTTGAGTGGTCTTCGTCGAGATCGGACTCGTTTTGTACACTTTGTTTGCCTTTTTGGTTTTGAACCTCGTCTCTAAGCATTTATTAATACGTATCTCTTCCCTTGGTCGCAGAGAGTGCCTTTTCTACCCGCTGCCCGAAGTCTAAGGAGCCGTGGGACCTGGTTGGGCAACGTTCCCCCCAAGAGCGCCTAGAAAAAGCGCCTAAAGGAAGCAGCGCTTTCTTTTGTCACGGACCAAGTCTATCGAAAAAAAACTCAGACTAAACTTCTTAACCATCATAGAGAAAGGCTTCAACACATCGGAGGCCGGCTGTTCAGCCTCACTCACTAGAATTCGTTAACCGTTTTTGCATTTATTTTGTCCTCTTTCTATTTTGCATCACTATGTTTCACACTTTTAGACAACTTCCCTTCATATCGTCATTTTGGCAGTTTGCCTTCCAGCAGTACAAATCATTGTGGAATTTGGTTTGGAAACTGGCCGCGAGACCGACGGCAGGCTACATAGACCTTGAGGCCAAAGCTGGCACTAATGTATACGGCAACGGAACTGGCAAAGCTTATGGTGGTTTGAAGCCCATCACAAGCAAAGGCCCTGGAAATGGATCTCTCAATGGAATTGCTACTGGAAATGGAAACACTCGCCCTATCGAATCTGTGAAGTCTCTCTCTGATACCGAGACGGACACGACGTTGGATGAATCTACTACTGAAGAGGTAAGATGGCTTTTATCTCTAAACCTGAAAAAACACTGCTAGAGAGGGTGTCATTTTTAACTGCTACCATCTTCGCTCTATGTATGCCGTCAAACCTAGTTTTGCTAACTCTGCTCTAAAAGGAACTGAAGCCTGGTCAACTGAAATATATCCCCGTGCCTGGAGCCTGGGAACGCGAAGATCATCCTGACTGGCCCGACTCTAAGTTTGAAATCCCTACCGAAGTACCTGCTGGAATTGTCTACTACGCACTCGCGGCGAACATATTAGCCATGGCCCTACCTCTCACGTTGAACGCCTCAAGACTGGTCACATCATCAAGTACCCGCGCCCGAACCCGCACAACGCTCGTGAGGAGGAATTGAACTTCAAGGACATGCGTACTGAAGCCGAGGTCTACAAGCGTGTTGGTGACTCACCCCATGTTCCTAAGCTTATCAACTGGGACTCAGTCTCTTGCTCTCTGACTCTGGAATGCCTACCCAAGGGCGATCTCGCTTCTTACATGCGCAAAAACTCGACTATCCCTAAGGAAATTCGCCAACGTTGGACTTTGCAAGCTGCTGCTGCGCTTGAGTCTCTGCACGCTGTTGATATCATTCACTGTGATGTCTGCCCCCGCAACTTCCTCTTGGACGACGCCCTCAACATTGTTATCTCGGATTTCGCTGGTAGCTCCATCGACGGATCTGACGCTACCATGGCTGCTGGCCCTCGTTATCTGCCGCCTGGCTGGAGCTGGATGCGTCAATCACAGAAGTCTGATGATGTCTTCAGCCTGGGTTCTGTCATTTACTTTATCATGATGGGTCGTGAGGTCTTCGCACAGCTCAAAGACAACGAGGTACAGCAGTGCTTCCAGGAGGGAATCTTCCCTGACGATGTGCACAACCTGGTTTGCGGCGAGGTCATTCTGGCCTGCTGGGAGGGCCGTATCCGGTCGGCGGATGCGGTAGTAGCAACTCTGAGCTCTCTCTACAGCAGAGCGGCGGAAATTGAGGAGGAGGAAGAGATCGCTGAACAGTGGTCTATGTACTAACAGTGGTCATGCTCTCGAGGCTAGAGGCCGATAATGAGCGAACAAAAGAAAGCGCTTTCAGTACTATCGTACTAGAAAGAGAGGCATATATCATGCCTTTGTGTATTGATTAACGGATGGAACGACTGGACATATGATTTGGCTTGATATTTACTGGCGCAATATAGTGTGCACAGAATCACAAAACTTGTTTTTACTCTTTACTTTTTGATAACATTAACAATTAGCAAGTCTCAATGCGAAATGTATGTATTGTTCACCAAGGAATGCGATATTTGAAAACGCCACAATAAATTCTAGAATGTGAATATGAAACGATTGCCATAAGTAGTTGTAGCGCCACATTGCTGCCCCACTACAACCGCTTTGTAGTCGCGATTTGTAGTAGCTACCGTCTTTGTTTTCCCCGCTGGTACTAGGGTACTAGAGGAGGCCAATGTCAACAAACGAAACAAAACAAGCTTGCATT
The DNA here is from genome assembly GCA_009806335.1 of Davidsoniella australis. Classification (NCBI taxonomy): domain Eukaryota; kingdom Fungi; phylum Ascomycota; class Sordariomycetes; order Microascales; family Ceratocystidaceae; genus Davidsoniella; species Davidsoniella australis. The sequence continues at coordinate 5,777 of RHLR01000774.1, forward strand.
ATTTCCAAGCAAACAAAGACTTAGCCGTCTTCATCTTCATGTAACATATCTTTTTGGCTTGGATAAGATCAAGTTGGGAATGTAACCAGTGGGCATATTGTCGCAGGACTCATTTTCTTTCTTTCTTTTCATTTATCAACTGTTGCTGCTATCATTAGCTTCTATCTCATATTTTATTCTAGGGTGTTTTCATCCATTTATTTATCCATCCATCCACCTTCACCTTGTTCGTTCGCCTTGCTGGGTTAAGGCTCCCTGGACCAAGGTTGCATTTGCACCAAATCGACTCAGCCGAGCTAGCACTGGGGAATCTCTACAGCGCAGTCCAGTGCTTTGATACTAACACTAGCGCTATCTTCTAGTGTTTGATTATGCCGTAAGTGAATCATAAAAAAACATAGGAACTCGCTTGTCGACAGCCCCTCTATCATCCAATATCTTCTTCGGTTATTCATCGACTTTCCTGACCGCCTGAGATTCAATCACCATATCCAGCATACCCGCTGCCACTACATTTGTCACCACTACCATCAGCAGCTTAGCTCCCAGTGGCCTAGTTCCAACACAAACTGTAGCAGCTGTGGTCGCAGCAGCAACTACTGTCCCAATTCATTGGATTGCCTCGACCTCCTTATCCCGCCTATCTATCCGCCTATACCGCCCGACACCCAGCTCCCAGTACCAATATCTCGGTTTATCAACCTAGACATACCTAGATAGATCGCCCAACATGGCTGCGTTTATGGGCTCGTTTTTCCAGAACCCTAAACAATCAGCAGAGGGTATGGACATACCCCGTCCTAACACCCCTCCTAGAGCCGGTACCCACTATGGCGATGGTGATGATGGCGATGTGCACATGATGAACAATAACTTTGTGAACCCTGTCGCGACACCACAAGGCAGTCCAAGCAAGAGGACTCTCCCACCAGGCGCCAATGATCTGCCTGTAGCTATGGAAGCCTCTCTCAAGCTCTATAACAGCAATACCATGTTTGATAGCCCAACCAAGAGCTCAACCCCGACGCGCATACCCATCTCTACTGCCTCCGGTAGCTCGCCGCCCAAGGCGAACCTCAGTTTCGATACCCCAATGGGTAATACAACATCCATGGGTACTGGTTCTTTGCTTAATACCGCTATCGCTGAGGAGAGTGTCATGCATAATAGGTTGGGTGCTGGCACACCAAGGAGACTTGAACAAGAAAACACTCCTCCGCTCAACTCAAGATCGGCCCTCAATGCCCCCGAGAGCTTCCACAGAAATCATGCCGCGCAATCAAGACACGAAATGTACCATCAAAGGGAACACAAGGAACAACACGGCACACGGTCACAGCCTATCAAGAAGTTTAACACATCTCGAGGCTTGACCCCAGAGGAGTTGGAGATTCTCAAAAAACCAAATGTGCGCCGTCTGGTCAATGTGACGCAGTTGTGTAAGTCGAGATATGATCTATTCAATCTTTGCCTTACCCCGACTAACCTGAAGACACAGACTTCCTCGATTACTACTTCGATCTACTTACCTATGTAGGCTCTCGCCAAACCCGACTCAACAACTTCCGGAATGAAGTGCCTCCTCCACCTGAAACAGACGATGCGGCGTACCAACAGATGTGGTCAAAATACACTGGAAGAGAGCGTGCTGCTCTCCGTAAGCGCCGAGTCAGATTGCGACATGGCGATTTCCAGATCCTCACGCAAGTTGGACAAGGTGGTTACGGCCAGGTCTTTTTAGCCCAGAAGAAGGATACACGCGAGGTGTGTGCTCTCAAGGTCATGAGCAAGAAACTACTTTTCAAACTAGATGAGATCAGACATGTTTTGACAGAGCGCGATATTCTGACCACTGCAAAGAGCGACTGGTTGGTTCGCTTACTTTACTCATTCCAAGATGACCGTAGCATCTACTTGGCGATGGAGTTCGTGCCAGGTGGTGATTTCCGCACCCTACTTAACAATACGGGTGTCTTGAGTAATCGTCACGCGCGCTTTTATATTGCGGAGATGTTTTGTGCCGTTGATGCTTTGCATCAGTTGGGCTACATCCACCGTGATCTCAAGCCAGAAAACTTCTTGATTGACTCACATGGTCACGTGAAACTCACCGATTTTGGTCTTGCAGCCGGTATGCTTGCTCCTGCCAAGCTCGAGTCGATGAGAATACGTTTAGAGAAAGCGAGTGAAACCTCGGTGCCATTTGGCAAACCCATGGATCAACGCACAATCGCTGAGCGTCGGGAGGGATACCGGTCGATGCGCGACAAGGACTACAACTACGCTAAGTCGATCGTTGGTTCTCCCGACTATATGGCTCCAGAAGTACTTCGGGGCGAGCAATATGATTATACTGTAGATTACTGGAGTTTAGGGTGCATGCTATTCGAAGCATTGACAGGCTTTCCACCATTTGCTGGCGCAACTGCAGATGAGACATGGCGCAACTTAAAGCATTGGCGGGACGTGCTGAGAAGGCCTGTTTGGGAAGACCCTTCATACTTTTTGAGTAACCGTACCTGGAACTTCATCACAACGTAAGTCACATATATATGAGAGATGCAATCCGTATGCGTAGTATATCCATTCCTGTCATATCATAACACAGCAAGGCACAGCACTATACGGGAAACGCTAACATTGTGGCACTACAGTGCAATCAACTCTCGCGAGGAGCGGTTTGCTAACTTCCAGGCGATCTGTGATCACCATTATTTTGCGGAAGTGGACTGGAAGAACCTACGCGACACTCGAGCACCATTCATTCCCGAGCTAGATTCGGAGACAGATGCCGGTTACTTTGATGATTTCACAAATGAAGCTGATATGGCCAAGTACAAGGAGGTGCACGACAAGCAGACAGCACTAGAAGGTTTGGCCGAGCGCGAAGAAGAGATGGCCAAGGCGCTATTTGTTGGATTCACATTCCGACACCGCAAGACAGCAACCGATGATGGCAATGGCAGTGGCAGCAGCAGCCCAAGAAAGCCAATTCCATTTGATAATGCGCCAAAACTGGGCAGTGGAAGCAGCGGGAGCCATGCCGAGCCGGACTTTGGCACGATGCTCTAGGGAGATAATCATGCCCTACAAGAGACGGTGTGGCACAATGGAGTAGCATATCCCAAGCGAACATATTAAAAAAAGAGTACTATTATCCCGTAGAATGTGTCCGAAGGGAACTATCTTTACAAGTATCACGGAGAGGTAGTAATAGTGAAGATGGGCCAAAGCCTAGACACTAACCACATAGAAGCTTGCTACTTTACTTTTTTCATTTATATTTTTGTTCTCTAGTACGGATGATACAGTTTAAGTTTAGAGTGCCTAGCTAGAAGTAGAGAGGCCTCAAGACGAGGCCGAATATCAAATTGTAATACCATACAATATGTGGGTGTATTCATACAATTTCTTTTTATGATGTATGTCCGATTCTGATGCCCTTTTTCCTATTGAAACTATAAGCATTACGCACCAAGCAAGAAAGATAGAAATTGATTCATATTAGATGAAGTACAAAAAGAAAAGCAATGAACGGTAAAATGTAGTTTGTACTAATTCATTTTCCATGAAGGTTCTTTAGCCATAAAATGCAATACAATTCCACGTCTAGCCTTTTTTTATGGCCCGATATTAGTCACTTTAGAGGGGTTTCTAGTGATATCATTGCGGCAAGCTTCTTACACAAAGCTTTAACCCAGAATAAAATACTACAAACTTTACTAGTTATATCAGTATCTGTACCTACACGATACTAAATATGCCATGGGCCAAGTACATTATGGTACAGTTTATCAATCTTACAAAAAGAATACAGGGTGAACGAGGATTCAAGGTTATGTCGAGTTACAACTAAATGTTCATTATGTACAAGTAGAAGACCATTAATACACGCAGGATTACTTTACATGGTGTAAATATTACTACAAGATAACTATATCATGTTAAGCGAGGGATCAAGACTATAAAGAAAAACCCAAATCTACCTAATGAATTAGGGCCAAAAGTACAAGCTCACCAATGGCAGATCAATTACTGTTTATTGCTTAAAGAGGCCATTAAGTTGCCTCGTATTAGTGTAGTCCGGAGCTTCCCCAGCTTATGCCCCGGAACATGTCATTATAACAGCTATCAGTTATTTATTCTCAATAATTAAAATACTTTAAACTCTGTACTACGCTTGTGAGTATGGAGAAAGAGCTTATTAGGCCAGCCATTAAAGCTTATTTTGCATATTGACTAGTAGACCTTGTCGTTGGAGTTCATGCTTTTAAGTCCATATCTGTATATATGTACGTACTAATCTAGATAGAAAACAGTATTCGGATATTACATACTTGGAGTTATATATGGCAACCGTGATATCATCAACGCCCAAATATGCCATACCCAAACAAGGAGCCAAGCAAAAGGAAACTGAATATCTTGCTGACATTGCATATATACTACATATGTAATAATCACTTGTATGTACGCGTACTTTGTCGTAATCCGAGCCAATGCGATGGGCATGTCTGTCATATGACAATCAATTTGTTTTTCCAACAGCATCCACGTTGGCTTGATTTTGGCCATCGGTGTTCGGAGGTAAATCCACCTATAGTGTATTCTTTTCCCCGGCCTCGCCTATTTTCTGCTTTTCGATGCTTTTACGTATATTCTTACTGCTTTATAGAAAGCCGGTAAAGCCGCACAAAAAAAGAGAAGAGAGAAAGGTACCGTCTGTATGTAGTTTTTCTTGGAGAAAGAGCAAATCTTGTCCCGTCTATCTTGATATGAAGCCATTCATAGGCCAGCTGATACAAACAAGTGTCGATGTACCACGGTGTCATACCACATTCTGTACTCATATATCGAAACTGAAGCAAAGCATCTCTTTTTATTACCCGCCCACCGGTTCATCTGTAGACACACTCCCAAATATTTATTTATATCTACGCCCAAAAAAGTAGGTGAGCAAGGCACCAGACAAACAAACGGGAAAGAAGGACAAAAAACGATAGATTTTCTCCAAGCCAAGCTGCGGCACACCGAATGTTAGACTTACATAGATTTGCTTAGATGTGCAACAACGGGACGCGCGTTTCTAGTCTTCTCTTCTATTCATTAATTTTATGTGATTTGGTTTTGTCTCTATGTCTAACCACGCATAAAGTCAAAGTTTTACGAGCTCGACTAAGGCCCTTCGTTGTTTCTACCTGTCGTCATGTTGCCGATCTCCAAGAAGCAAGGCGTTCTTAGACTTCTTGTCTATACATCGAACAACGAATGAAGGAGCCGTTTCTATTATGTGTCTTCCTTGCTGTCAGACATCAGATCAGCCAGCAGAAACAACGCGCATAAATTCTTACATCGGCTGGCCATCGAAGCCCGGCATATACAGATATGGAGTCATCCATGGGCTTACAACCACACAGATGGAACAATGGATTACGCTGACTACCTACTATATTATATGTACGTACATCGGATACAAAAAATGTCTATCCTGGTCTTCCTTACAGCGGATCAAGCCATCCTTTTTTCTTTTTCTCTCTCTCTCCCTCTCTTCCAATATATCAGTCCTGCTCGCCTCAATACTTGGTTACATCGTACACAGCTCGGATACACGCGTCTCTTACACTCCACAGATCCAATATAGTTGTATTTGTGTATGTCTTTGTTATGTTACTATATATGGAGTCTTTCTCACGGTAAATCCAGTTCAGTTCTTGTAAAGAAAGGATTACTAGCAACGAGGGTGTTTAAATCGAATACAGTGCTAATTATGTATGTATCTGTATATTAGGCATCATATTCATGTACGGGTCCTTCTTAGCCAAGATAAATGTACGGTATAATCAGAAACTACAGGTCAGGCTAGGCTAGACACATCAGCTTCGCTATGCTGCACGGCGTAAGCGGAAAGAAAGAAAAAAAAGCTAGACTCCTTGTCTCCGTTCTTTGTTGCAGAAAGATGTGTTCGAGGAATGGGTCGTACTAGTATAAAGCTTCAGCTGTGCTCCCCGATTATATATCCGTTTCATTCTCTCATTCTCTTGTGTTCTCCAAGGTACTTACACTTTTAAGCTTATATTCAACTGTCAGTATATAAGTCGGCCCCTTCTTTCAGTTTCTTCCACTTTATATTCACTACATACTCATCCGTCCGCACAAATATCGACTATTCAACCATGAAGTTCACTACTGCAGTCGCTTTCATTGCTTCTCCCGTCATGGCCGTGGCCTGGGGTGGTAGCGGTAACGGCTGGCCTTATGGTGGCTACGGCGCCGGCAGCAGCGGAGCCCATGCCTGGGGCACTGGCGCCTTTGGTGATAGCTGTGCTGTACGTACAACATAATCTACATATTAACGATATACCAAGAGACTTCTAACACAATTGCTTAACAGGCCACCTGTGCTTCGTCCTACTGGTCCAGCGCTACGCCTACCCCCACTCCCTCAGCATGGTGCGATGGTGGCTCTGACCTCAGCGACTGCCTGCAGACTGCCTGCTCGCTTGACTCGTCCGTAGCTTCCAGCTACTCCTCCAAGAGTAGCGCCTTGTGCTCCAGCTACCTGTCGTGCTCGTCTACTGGCACCTACACGTACACTTACGAGTCCAATTCTGGCCAGTGGAGTGGCTTCTGGGGCTCGTCATGGCCCACCGGCACCGTGACTGTGACCGGCTGCCCGTGGTACGGCGATGGCTTCGGCTTCCCGTTCTGGCGCGGTCTGGGCTACGATGATCTTTCTGGACTGACAAGACGTCGGGCTGGGCCTTCACTACGACCACTACCACGGCTGCTTCGGCCATTACCACTGCTAACTCTACTATTACTAGCGGTGCTGCTCTGGCTGTTGAGACTGCTAAGAGTGCTGATCTAGAGACGGTCCGCACGGCCGAGGTCTCTAGCACAGCGACTGGCTCGAGCTCGAGTGATAGCGCGGCGTCTCATATCCATGGTGTTGACTCCGTCTTCGTTATTGGCGCGGCCCTTGGTGGCATGCTAGTTGCTGCTGGTGTCATGTAAAACGGTGTATCGAATTTGACTACGTTAGATATAACCCTAGTCTTGATGTGTGATATGATTAGTCAAGAGTAAGAATAGCTTGCTCGTCGAAGTTTAAGATCATCTTGGGCATATGTTGTGGATATGTGAATCCTAAGGTTATACATTGAGGTGATGATTCATTTTTCGATGGCTATAATGAATGACAAACTTTACAGTTTCTTTTGAATTGGTGGTTGTCTTGCTTGTTTTTAATAAAAAATCAGTTAAAAGCACAAAGAAAATACCGAGAAAATAAACTTAGTGAGCTAAAATGTTTGAGCGCACCACTAGGCGAGTGCTCTTCCAGCGACGCCAACATACCAGACAATGCACGTCAAGGCAATAGTGATATGTCTACAGTTTCAATGGGCACCATAGTATCAAACTCCAACTTTGTGGTGCATAATACTATTCATATATCAGATTCACACAACACTGGGACACATATTTCAAGAAACAGAGACTTGCCTGTCGATTTCATCCTGTCAGTCTAAGATCACGAAGTACGCAATATATAGAAGGCGTTTTGATCAGTATTGATTTAATTGGCTATTGTGATGTATTCATGTATCTGGGTATCACGATACAATTCTAATAGAGTCATAGTGGTGTCTAGGGTTTGCTTGGGTCGATAGCTTAAGGGCAGAATGACACAAGGGAACTTGCAAATATATACAAAATGTAGCCTCTTGAGGGTCAAGAAGGGGAGTACAGCAAGATTTACGGATGGCTAGGTAAAGATGAAGAAGAACAAACTCTCTTAGGGCTGAAGACTTCAACTAATTTCCTGAACATAGAGAGCTCATCCAGAGTATGTATTGTATTCAAGCAGGAATGGCAAGACCTATATAAGACTGGCAAAGGCTGCTTTGATGTAAGATTTAACTATAAACCACCAGCCTAGGCTTGAGGTACCAAGATGATGACCTCTAGGTCTTGATACTATTCATGGCAG
>RHLR01000775.1:0-13761 GCA_009806335.1 Davidsoniella australis
TTCAGAAAGAGAGTTTGACCAGGGGGGTACGTGCATCAAACGAAACCCAGAAAAAAGATCAAAGGAAAAAAGCGCCGTGTAATCTTCGGCTTTTCCCCGTTTGGGCGGCTTATTCATTCTCATCGCTTAATTGGCTAGCAGCCTTGGTCTTCAGAAAAATCCCAGCCTAAAAAAGAAGCTCCAGCTTCGTTTTGCCTGCCCAGCCTTGTCGCATAGATAGTAGAAGCACAAGCTTTATTATCATTCTTTTGCTGGCTCATCGTCATCATTTCTTTTTGATATCTTTTTTTTGCCCCTCCATTTAAATCCTACTGCTACTAAATAATTGCGACAAACTTCAGCATTTCCGTCCCCATCCCTGCTCTTCAAAAACACCTACAGATAGACCATTAACTTCCCATCTACATATATATTTGCTATACCTACTAGCTTGAATAATTGATACTCTTTTGCTCCCATACACCAACGACCACTATTGTCGTCTTCATCCAACCATGGGTTCCGTCGTGATTCCTCATCTTAACACAGCCTGGCATGTCGACCAGGCCATCCTCAGTGAAGAAGAGCGCCTTGTCGTGATTCGCTTTGGTCACGATTGGGACTCGGATTGTATGCGCCAGGACGAGATGCTCTACAAAATCGCCGACAAAGTGCGCAACTTTGCCGTCATCTACGTATGCGATATCACGCAAGTGCCGGATTTCAACCAGATGTACGAATTGTACGATCCATGCACCATCATGTGTAAGTCGCAACAACTTATAATAAGTATGGTTGTTCAACAGTTTGGTATACTAATGCTATATCTCTTTTTTTTTTGGTTATAGTCTTCTTCAGAAACAAACATATGCTATGCGATTTTGGAACGGGTAACAATAATAAACTCAACTGGGTACTCGAGGACAAACAGGAACTCATCGATATCATCGAGACTGTGTATCGCGGCGCCAAGAAGGGTCGTGGTCTCGTCATCAGTCCTAAAGGTGAGTATCTCATATCCATTCAACATATTCTATCTGGAATGTATCATATATCTAACCCTTTTCTCTCCTTGTCTAGATTACTCGACTCGCCACCGTTATTAGACTGTTATCTTCTTATTCTCACCTTGTTCTGTTCGTGCCCATCTGACTTGGCCTTTCTAATTTGCTCACTATACCTTATATATATTTACAGAACTTATTTGGCCACTTTGTATACTAGTAGCTATTACATAAAATCGACGCTGTTGTTCCCCCTCTATATTGGATTATGTCCATACATTCTTATTTACTAGGGTGGGTCTCACTTACAACTTTAACATTCAACCAAGCCATTATCATTCTTTCCTTGATTCATGCTAATCTTCATGCCTCAATATGTAGCACAGGTAAGCAAATTCATGATCGTATACCATCTGTGAATAGGAATGTCAAAGTGTACGATGTATGTTATTCAAGAAATGGGAGAAGAGATATTTAAAATGTATTAGTCTATTTCAAAAGGCAGAATGAGACAGAATATTCAAAGTAGATAGGATTAACAATCAGATAAAAAAGACGATATAAAACAGACAGTTTTTTGGCTGAACAGCGAAAGACGACATTACATCATGAGCATGATAGATAACCAGTAGTAAAGGTGTAAAAAAAAGTACGTACACACATCATCTATTTCGCCAAACCCGAAAGAAAGCATGAAACAGAGCATAGATGCTCCTGTACAGAGACGAAAAAGAAGAGAATACGTAGATGACAATACAGGGAAATATGGAAATGGAGGATTTGGTCTGTAGTGAATGAAACAATATGGCTACCACGATGGTGTCTAGAGTAAGATATAGGGCAAGAAAATCATGAAACAAGGATAATTTCGAAACAAAAGAAGAAGAGGATAAAGTATGATGATAGTTCTAGGAAGATGAAAGAGTATCAGAGCGAAATGGGTTTCTAGACCATGTCTCCCTTTCCAAGACCGTTACCAGATCCGGAATTCTTAGGAACTTGGTGCTGATGAGGTACCAGAGGTGGTGGTAGAGGTGGCAACGGCGGGCTTTGAATTTGTTGTAATTGCGAGTAGTGAACCTGTGAATGGGCTGATAATGAATGTGCGTGGCTGGGACCGTTCGACGATATCGGGCCTAATCCAGGTGAGCTTTGGATACTGCTTCCTCCCCCGGTCGGCCCGCTTCCAGCGCTCTTGGGTGGGAACATGTTGATGGATGACGACATCTTGGGCGTATGCATGACAACAGGTGGTGGACTGTGGAAGGCCTCGCGGCGGTCATTGATGTCACGACTCATGTTCTTAGGGTTGACACGACGCAACGCTGGACGGCCACCGTGCGGATAGTGAGGGTTGATCATGAGGCCGCCATTTGCTTGGTGCTGTTGCTGTTGGGGAGAAGTTGCACCACCGCCGTGCTGTTGTGGATGTGAGGTCGGATATGATGTTGGCGGCGAGAACGGCGGTGACCTAGCCATGTAGTCTAGCCCAAAGGCGTTCTCTACTGGCCGCTGAATGGTACCGGGTGATACCGAAGCACCTGGGCTGGCATAAGGTCGCTCGTCATCGACATCTGAGAAGCCGTGGTCTTCCTCATCGGACGTGAAGTCGTGAATATGCATTGGCTTAAACAGCGTAGGGTGATGTCCTCCAGTAGCTGCCGAGGGCGAAGTGATCGATCGTGCGTGAGCTGAGATGTGGCCTCCAACACCAAGATTAGGGCCGCTAGTATTACCGAGTGTGTTGACTACGCCGGCTGCTGTTCCTGGCCGCACAGCAAAAGCACCAGGGTTCATCCGATTATTAGGCGGCATTTGCTGGCGATCCGCGAAGCCGTTCTGCAGCGAAGAAGTAGTCGTCGAGGCCTCGTGTAACATGGGCAGCACTTGTTCTTCGTATAACTGCGCCCCAGACTCGAAAACTTCCGGCGAGAACTCAGTGACAGTGCGTGATGAGTGGCCCTCTCTGGGCGGTGCCTGGTCCAAGCCACCGAAAAAGTCATCAAGACTGTCTAGCTTGGTGACTAGATCACCCATCATGCTACCATTGGTGCCGTTGGGGTCGTCAGACATCATGGTCTCGGTGCGGTCAGGCGGAGGCGAGAAGAAGCCGTAGGCAAAGTCGTCAGTATGGAACTCGACATCGTTAGTGGCTGGCGGCGTAGCAGTGCTTGCGCCATCGGGATTGTTGAGGCACATATAGAAGGCTGCGTGGATGTTTGACCGAGTGGTCTCTGCTTTGCGAGCCGGCACGGGAATGGCCCAGCCACTGGAATCTGGGATGCCGAAAAGGGACTGCACACGCTGGAACTCCTTGTGATTTCCACGGGTCATGCTCATACGCAAATGCTGCTTGTCGAAAGGACTGCTATACATATGCAGAGTATTATCTATCACCCGCAGGGCATCTACACAGTACTCGGTCTGCAACAAGCGTAGAACTGGCTGCACAAGATCCGACCCGTGGCCAGCGAGTTCTGGCTTGCGGAGATCTATGTCCTGCAGAACAACACACAGCATATCGACTGTCTTGAGCCTGACCCAAGGGATCGAGTTGGTCAAGAATCCCATCAGCATGACGATCATGTCGAACTCAAGCGGCGGCACGAACGAGTCTTTGAGGCTCGAATACAGCTGATCCAGGAACTTGGCACTAGACGGGAAGCTTCCAGCAACGTACGCATTGAGGGCTGCACTGATACTGATGTGGCCATCATTGTCTGCTATCTTGATAAGCACAATCGCCGTTTCGATGACGCTTGGGTCGCGTTCGTCGGGTCGCTGTTCCATATCATGCAGGAAGCGCGGGAAGTTGGCGAGAATAGCGTGGAATAGTCGGTTATCATTGCCCGTCAAGACGTTACTAGGAAGTTGCACCAGTGTCTGGATTGTCTGCAGACTTTGTTCGTAGCAATTCGCTGATCGCAAGCCCTTGTAAACTAGTGGTTGCAAGCCTTCGAAGTGGCCGTCCCAGCGGCTTGGCTGACCTTCCATCAGTATGCTCTGGATTGCTGGCGAGCCAAAGTCGACCTTGGCTAGAAATTGGTCGAGGATAGTAACAGCTTCGAGGAACTCCTGTTCATTGATAGACTCGAGACAGGCACACATGGTCCAGAACAGCTGTGGCAACGCCAGCAACTTGTCTGCGTCCAGTTTGGTCACCAGTGTTGTCAGAGTCGTGAGAATCTCCATTGCGAACGTCTGGATCTCGGCGTCCTCGTCGGCTGCTGTGTTAGACAGTCGAGCTAGCATATCCGCCAACATTAGCTGATCCAAAGACGTAAATATACAGCGGAAGATCTGGAATGAACGACAGGCCAGGTGTCGTACCGGACATGAAGTTGCCCATGTCAATGAAAGACGACCCCAGGCTTCTTTAACGCCGGGATATGCCAGATCAAAGACACGTACGACTTCAGTCGTCAAGTACTCCATGCTAGACGGCACATTATGGTTGCCATTACGGCCGTTGCCGTTGTTGTCTTCGTATGCCCAGACAACCGATGGATCATGGCTTCGAATCCGCTTGATGAGAGACGCCATAGTTGACCGCTCATCACCCAGCACTTTAGAATCATATCGGCATATGACAAGTGCGTGCATCATATGAATCAGCATCGCGCGGGCTTGTTCTTGGACAACAAGCGTGTAATGGTCCCAAAGCACAGTGACCACCTGTAGCAAAACCGGGATGTGCTCAATAGCTACTTCGACATCCGAAACTATGAGGTCAACCAATAGGATTAGAGAGAGTTGACCAAGGGAGAATCCGGCCTGCTTCGTGCCGATAGGTAGTAATTCAGACAAATCCGCACAATATGGGAATAGCGTCACATCGGGTGGTGGAGGTGATGCGCCCTTCTTCTCGCCGGGGACCATTGCCTTAGGCTGGATTTGTACTAAGAGGAACTGTACCACGTCGATACCCGTGGCCGACTCCGGAGATGCCAAGAAAGCTACAATCTGCTTGGCGTACTGAACAAAGTTTTGCTCGCCGCGTTCCAAGCACAATGCCATGACAAAGTCCAACACAACTCGGACATTCGCAGCGTGTTCACCGGTCACCAAAGCCAGCCACAAGGCCTTAGCTTCAGCTTGCAACGAATCGTCAGCTTTGATAGTGATCTCCAACAGATTTGTCAACAGCATATAGGCTTGTGCGCTAGGACCACCGTTGGCATCGTCATGAAGCTCAACGCATTTCAGCCAGGGCAGAACCACACTGACTAGATTACGCTGAGCTGACGGCAGGACGTCCTTAAAGAACAACGCAAATTCGGAGAACATGTGGAAAGCAATGTCTGTATATTGCTGGGCCAACCGTCTTGATATCTCCGTCTGTGCCTGCTTGTACACAGTCTGTGTCTCGTCGAGAATACTGATATCAAACTCGGCGATATCGGAACTACGCTCAGGTTGTCGAGCATCCAGTGCCTCCAGAAGCCACGCTGAACGTGTACGAATAGTCACTTGGTCATGTCCAAGCGTGTAAAGACACAGAAGCAATACTTTGGACCGCATGGCAGGATATTCGGGATTGTCCAAAAGCACCTGTGTGACGACTGTGATGTAGCTCTCCAGCACTTTAATGTTGTCGATAAGGTAGCATCGTGATATGCAATGCTCAAGAAGTGACGGGAACTCGGCGTTATGCAAGATGAGGTTCTGTAGGGCACGCCGTCCAATGACATTCATGCGGTCACTACCTGAGTTGAATACCGACTCAATCCACGCAACAAGTCGCCGAGGGTCGAACTGAAGTACATTGCCACTCTCCATTGTAATGCTGATCGGTCCTGCACAGAGTGCTGCCATAGCATTCAGTGCTGCTGTACGCAAGTTGCGCTTTTCGATCTCCATTGCTGACGTGGCGTTACCACGCTCCCCCACGCTCTTCTTGCTGATGATGGACTGGCGCATATCATCTTCGCGAAGCTTGATCTGTGGTTGATTGGGCGAAAAGCCACACCAGTCCTCCATCAACAAGAATGCAGACTTGCGTGCCTCGAAGGTCATCCAGCGTGACGGGTCGGCAGTACGATTGATACCTTCAAATAGTTCCTCCATAAGACCGCAGTAGTGTTGGCGTAGGGGTTGGTATTCCCAATCACGCTGTACTTCAATGTTCATGAGGAACAACTTGAGATCTTTGGTATAAGTAACAAGATTGTTCAGGATTTTCTCGTCGTTGTAAATGTCGGCGTTGCGAAGGAAATGGGCTGTAAGTCGATACACATGAGTTACCGACGTCCGCAATGTGTCTACACGAACGTTATGGTTATTGCTATTTATGCGTTGTTGCATACGAGCACGGGCATCTTCACTACAGCGACTAACTGAATACTCGAGAACCTCCAAGAGGCAATGGTATAGGTTGATGTTTATAGTGCCAATAGAAAGCACCACTGACTCACGGATCTTCTCGGACGATGCACTGAGGAGAGGTAAGAGGAGTTTGAGGAAGTTGCGGGCAGTGAACTGCTTCTCTTGTGAGCTAGATTTAGAAGCAGAGCCCTTTCGGGTATGTTGATGAATGGGCAGTGATGCACTTGATGGCGAGCTCTCGGTATCAGCCATAGATGTGCATGCAAATATCAAGAACAACTTCCATTGTTCGATCATTGCATCATTGGCGCCTTGTGGAGTTCGTGAAGTATTTTGGCGGGAGCCTGTAGGATCTGCTCCAGAGTGAGGAACACGTGTTGGCTCGGACATTTCGACAATGACGGGATATATCTGGACTATGCGGTTACAGATGAAGTCACGGCCAATGGCTACCGTAAATGGGCATTTGTCATATGCCACACGAATGAAATTGGGGAAGACCTTAACCCAGAGCGCCTGATCATAGTGCGTATCGCTAGTACACAGTTCGATGAGCGCACCAGAGCTGTCACCGCTCTGTTTCCCTCGCTGGATTCGACTACGCTCTAACACAGTAAGAGAGTCGTGATCTAGTTGCAGAATCTCTTCTGGGTGGTTCTGCAGGATATTAATGAGGCGTGCGTCCTGTTCCTGTACCCTGTCTTTTCCTAGGGCAGCATCGAACTCTGTGATGAGCTTGAGAACCATGATGGCAAAGTGGCGCACCCTACGCGACTGTGACGATAGGAAAAACAGGCCATGAGACTCCACGGTATCAACCTCAGCCCAAACACTAGACAGGTCTAGCTTGATAGCGCGGAGTTCTGGTGGGCTTGGACTTAACGGGTCGTTAGAGTCAGCAGAAGCCTCTTTGCTCTTCCTACGAATCTCTTCGATCCAGATCTGAAGCAGCTCTACATAGAGACGCAGCGTGCTTTCGATATGGCCGGGGCCGAGCATTCCGCCGTCTGACATGGTCGAATATCGTCCATCAAAATTAAAGATAAAACGAGAAAATCCCATGGTGACTTGTTGGGCGTGTGCCTGGCGTGCGATAGCCTTCAATGAAACGGCGGATGATTCAGCAATGCTAGACTGGACGTGAGCAGTTCCTGTACATAGCAGCCCAATAAGCCGCGATAGTGAGATGTTTGTGGCCAAACAACGAGGAAGAGCCTGAACCGCAACATGCAAAAGCTCGTAGTACGATTGTCTTTGTTCTCCGGCAGCCATGTGGTCATCACGCCGCGAAAAATTGAACGTCTCTGACATTGGTGTCTTAGGACCTGGACTACCGAACTTTTCGTCGAGGGTGGCCTGACCGCCAAATGCGTTGTCACAAAGAAGAATCACTTCGCCCAGTATACTACAGAAATGAGTGTAAACATCCTTCATCTTATCACCGAGACAATGAATATCAAAGGGCTCTGAGAGAGTCACTGGTCTTGGTTTGGGTGGTGGCGGAGGTTGGGCATATGAAGACTGAGCAGGGCTCCGAAGTGCCGAGAAACTGGATGTTGGTGATGTCGGCATCTTTTCAAGAGCGGCTGGTGGTGGGTAATAGTGTGGGAACTCGGGAGCACCAACTTCGCCCTTTTCCAGATCCGAGATTATAGCGAGGAAGGTTCTGATGCCTACTACAATACGGTCGGGGTCCAGATGCTCGACTTTGACTTCCTTACGATCAGTGTTGATAAGAGGGAAGATATATTGTTGGCAACAGTGAACCGGCATCTTGTAACCGATGATCCGCAGCAGAAGAATCAATGGGTCTGTAACCAAGGAGTCTGAGGCTACAATGTTTCGTTTTGTGGGCATTAGAACTAACTTCATGACCTCGTCGATCTTTCTTATGGCATGATTTGACGGTTCATTGACCCGGTAGAGGTATGTCCATACCAACCGCGCTATTACTTGCAAAGCAATAGATTTGGTGTATCGGTCCTTGAACTTAGGTTGCAGAGGTAGGATTAACTGTGACCATTGCGAATTAAAGGTATCCATAGGCGATGCGCACAGCATTGTTGCCGTCAGTGTGAATGCCGACGACCAATGACGAGGTTTTGGCATCATCTGTGCTAATCGTGGGCCAAAGCCACCTAGCACTTCCTGCCACTTAGCGTTGTTAAAGTCCGCGGTATGAGCATTGGCAGCAATAGGCCGCAATAGCAAGTCAAACACTTGGCAGAATGCAGTTTTGGCTCGATGGCCATGTGTATCCTTGAATAATCGTCCCAGAGATATCAAGAAATCGCAAGACTGCTCGTACTGCTCATGGGTCTCCATCTTGATTTTGATATACTTCATACCCCAAAGCACCAGTTCCATCCGGTTTTCAATATCACGGTTGGCGACAACATTGAGGTTCTTCGATGCACTCTCCTTGATCAGGCGGTCAAGATCGGCAAGGAAACGGTTGGTGACAGACTTGAAGTTGATACCACTCATTTCACCAAGCAACAGAGCAAATATGTTCCAATTAGACATTCTAAGAGGCAACGCTAATAGTTGCTCTGGGTCGAAGTTCTTCAGTTGGACAAAGATAATACCCTCGAGCTTTTCCTCTGTTTCTGGTGTGATGGCGGCAACAGTGCTCTGTCGCACAATCTCGAGGAGCACGCGACACAAGATGTATATGGAAACGGTTGCGCGGCGATCGGCCTGGGCAACGAACTCGTATCTGGGCGGTATTGGGTGGTGTGGATCGGTCAGTGCAGCAGTCATTTGCTGGACTGGTTCGGTATTCCGGCGCTGTAAAGCGTGGTTCATAGGGGGGGGACCACGTTTCTGGGCATAGGCACGGGCTTCGTTTGCAGCGTCACTCTTGTTCTTGCGCCAGATCATCATAAAATCTATGAGTGGTTTTGGCTTATGCGCGGCCACATGGCCGAGGGCGGTTATGGCATGGTCAAATGCTGGGTCGACACCACGTCCGCAGATGCTATCAATGTAGGGTTCGGGGTCGTTTGGGCCGGTAATGCAGGCGTTGAGCTTTTCTTCGGCTTGGGCAGTAAACTAAAAAAAAATGCGGGTAGGTTTGTGTCAGTAGGGTTGTACGGGGAACTTGAATCACCATGTTATTGACGTCAGATGGTGTCTTACAGCTGTGTAAAGCACGTGAAGGGCGTATTCGCTCATGGGATCCTGGTTAGACTGAGACGGATGGCCGTGATGGCGAGACGACGAAACCGAGTGATGGTGGCCATGATCGCGGCGAGACTTGCTACTGAGCCTACGCTCCAGTTTGCGGCCTTGGGCAAGTCCGTGGGAAGACGAATCGGCCGGTATGCCGGAGGTTCCGTGGGTAACAGCAGTGTTGGACGAGGAGGTGGTGGTGGTGCCCGACAGTGCGGTAGGAGGGCGAGATTCAGCCTCCATACGATCAGCTATGAGCGCAGCGCCGGCCGCGGCAATCATCTGCGGGCTAAGAGGACTGGAAGACGTGCTGGCGAAACTTCCGTTGCGCGAGTGCTGAATTCCATGGACAATTGATGTCTGGCGATGGTGCCCGTAGCCGTTGCTATTGCCCTTGGTGAGCGTAAGATCTATGGATCGGCCCTGGCTGTGGCTGTGAGATCGCGACGACTTTGGGGGGTTTGAATGGTCGAGAGAAGAATGCCGAGAGTGGGAGGTAGAGGAAGTGGCTCGTTGGTTTGAGGCAGAAGCAGCAGAGCCAGGAGGTGGCGACGACTGGATCTTGTGGTGAGAATAAGCTGTGGTGGTGGTAGCAGTAGCAGCAGTAGCAGCACTACCAGAAACTATGGAGTGGTCTATAGTAGCAGTATTGGTGCTGATGCTGGTGCTGGTGCTGGTAGTAGCAAAAGAAGCAAGGGTAGTGGTAGTAGTTATGCCCTGCGGCTGGAACTGCTGGGACCGGGACTGGGATTTGTATGCAGAAAAGCCAGAGGATGGCAAAGAAGGGGAGAGAGTCTGCGGTGGCAGTTGAGATGTGTAGGACGGTGACGTTATAGTAGCATTAGAGGACGCAGCAGCAGTGACAACAGCGGCGGCAGCAAGTGCAGGCTTTGAGCCAACGATGTGGAGGGTTTCTGGGGCAGAATCCGAGCTGTGGTGGGGGCTTGAGAGTGCGAGTCCGAGGTTCAGAGGTGATAGCTGGTCAGGACGGAGCGTATGGCTGCTCCATTCGTCTTCTTGGCCCTCTTCGTCTTCTTCGACAAGTCTCGTCACCGCGCGCGGCGAGAATGTGACGGGATCGGACAAGAAGTCTGGCGGTGTCTGTGACGGGGCTGAAGCGAAGGAGAAACGTTAGTGTACGTGATACTGATTGATCATGCTGGGTGCAGGTATCAGCGTTAGTGTTTGGCAATGCAGTTAGTTAGTTGGGCCGCTGGAATTGATCATGTCAGAGGCAGTGTTGTTATGCATGACAAATGCCTGAAGTACGGCCTGTAAACAACAACGCCAGCCTGCATTAAATCATCCAGATCCATGTTCCGCTATAATCGATATTCCAGTAACCAGATACAAGTGCTGATGGGTTGTACTATAGTGTTCACCACCATAACCGTCACAGGCACATTTTTTGTTTGGCTTCCTACTACTAGTCTACATATAGACGGCCTGCATATCGGGTTTTTGGTTTGGTTTTTTCTGTTTTTGTTCTGCTGTGACGGACCACAAAATGCATGATGCACTCACCCATGTCTGATTAGGCCGGCCAAAGCCCATCATCTAATACCAGCTGGCTAATAATCGTGGGCAGCGCACTCCTAGCAGAAGCAAAAGCAGAGCGTCCCAAAGATGGCAACGGACGGGAATGGGCTGGGCGGAATCCGGGATCCGAAGCGAGCAGGTTGGGCCTCTGTTTGGTGGCCAGAATAATACAAACTGACGTGCAATCTGTTGTGCGGGATTAGCTGGTCGATCGCTCTGTGGCAGGCGATAGTGAATCAAAAGGTCAGCGGCGTATATCGCGATTGTAGGCTTTGTTTGTTTGAAACGTTCCGAAGTGGCGGTTCAGTGTAGCGTAGACCCTAACAAAAAAATACCAGATGGCTTTCTGTCAAAGAAGGTATAAGAGCGGTGAGTGTGCAGAAACCCGAAGAGATAAACAACCAGAAGAAAATAAAAGAATAAAAAGGGAGCACAACAGAACGTCAAGACAATAACGGAATGGAATCGAGCTTCTATAAAGAATAAAATCTAGAAGCGAATGGAGCAAGAAAAACATACCACCAAACGCTCGTTCTGCACGGAACGAACGAGCAGGCAAAAAAAACAACGGCGTTTGTAGCACTTTGGATGCTAGGCAAACTTACGCTGGCGGGGATGAAGAGGCTGGCTTTAACGTTTTTGCTCAATAGGAATATTCGAGCTGTTGCATTCTGGCCATCAGCTCAGAATCGACTTGTTCTCAACGTTCTATGCTGGCTAACAGTAAGCTTCAGCTCAGCTTGTAGATCCTGGTCGTCGTTCTGTTCTGTTCTGGTGGCCTAGTCTGCGGAAGCTCGCTAACTGACTGAGTAAAAAGTGGCAGTTTGCGAAATTCTGCTATACTGAAAGGCTCACGTTAGCGCCAATCATAATCGGCAGAGGCTGGGTGGAAAAGAGGGGCCAGCAACGACAAGAATGCTTCCTTTGTTGTTATCCCATCACCAAGTCCGGTTTGCTGTCAATACCACAGTTCCGGCCAGCTGCAATCCTAGCCTAGCATTCTGCTGCCCTTGCGCTGCAGTTACATACAATAGTTGTATAGGCATACTATGCCTGTTCTGTTTCTGGCCTATCTATGCGTGCAATACGCAGATACCAAACAATCTCAAAATTTTAGCCCCACCAAACCCACCAATATCTACTTGATAGTTGAACAAGGGCCGGCCATTTTGCGGGCTTCAATTGATCATGATAGTCTGATCGCCAGCTTTGCTGCTACTCTATTGTGTCTGTGTTTGTAAAGCTATGACTATTGTTCCAATAATCTCAACCAAATCAGCCTGAAAAGCCTCCGATCAGTTGCTTGTAGGGCCCTTCCTCATAGTAATACCTCCTATTGGCTCACTAGGAGCATGTCTCTCGTAAACCTAGCTTGGATGTTATAATCGATGTGATATTTACGACAAGCTTGCATTTACTTCTCGCACACTATATGATATACGATATATATGTTCTACTTATATCTAGTGCATTTCTGTACTACACTCCATTGACCCCCCAGCGTTATTCTGCTCATCAGTCTCTTCGAGAACACCCGTCATACATGTATATTAGCATACAACTATGTATCTTACAACTAATACTAACTGTACATTGTGAACCAAGGTTTTCAAACAAAATCATCCGTACTTCACGGTACCTTTGTACCAAGATCAACTCAGCACCTAGGACCGTATTATGTATACAAAAGTATCCAGCTCTATTAGTACTTTATCAAAATACCAAACTCGGAAATTTCTTAGGCCTGAAACATACTGACTTACATATAGACCATGCGATAAGTTATGTTGCAGTTGTCATGCCATGTGCGTTTAGACTTTAATCATCCTTCGTCTTGTACGTACGCATCTTGCTTATTTGGTCATAATATGCAGCAGGATAATTATAATTGTATATGCATTGGTGATTGAGTACGGATTTGCGGTGCCTTGGAAAAAGATGATATTTCGACTTTGTAGTTCGTTTGATAGATCAAGCCTATTGCTAGAGGAAGTATTTCCTAGCTATCCCAGTGTCGTAATAACACTCTGATATAATGTAAAGTTTGTAATGAAGGTATTTTACCGATTGGCTGTATAAATGGTATTCCGGCCAATGGCACTTAATTTACTGATTTATCCGAGTGAGAAGTACGCGGCCATACATTGTTATGAATACGATGTATAAAAATGATGACTATGATAATCAATCTAGGCCCAAAGTTCGAGAAGAGGTTATTTCATATTACTAATCTAAGACATGTACCATAAGAAATATACGATAACTTTAACGAAGTATGAGAGTCTAGAGGGAATGGTAAGACTCATTCTCAAGCCCCATCCGATTCTCATTACATTGTCCTTCCTACATATGTTACTGTCTATAGCCAAGCAACCCTAATAACTAACCCACATCACACGCAATCGTAATATCACGTGACCACTCGTACGTTCAGATTGATAAGAGCGGCCGGCAAATATGCTGTCAATGACAGGTTAAAGTTATCACATTTGCCTGAAGATGGGTCTTCTTAGAGAAAGTTATCATAGCCCGAAGCTATTAACCGGCAATCTATTTGCCGTTGTCACCTTCTTTGAGAAACCCAATATACCGCATAGCAGATCTATCTTACCGCCTTACGCTTAACCACAGCATACGGTAGGTTCTTCAGACGCGCCGGTGCCAGATTGTCTGGGAAATTGGTGTTAGTTTCTATAGCAATAACGCAGATACATTAAGATATACTTACGAGACGTTGATG
>RHLR01000776.1:0-13752 GCA_009806335.1 Davidsoniella australis
TTTTTTTTTTCATCCCCGAATTACGTTCAACGTCACGTATAGCTTAGCTTATATTTACGGCGGACTTAATTATAACAGCGCCACTATAGCTTTCAGTTGCTAATCGGCATAGCCAAAACCTCATCTCAACTCCTGACAACATATTCGAATCATAGGCTCTATTTACCAGTCATAATGAACGCTGCCGCTGGTGTTTGGCAGGCTCACACCAGTGCCGAAGGTCGCACTTATTACCACAATGCCGCTACTAGCTCAACACAATGGGAAAAGCCCGAGGCTATGATGACGCCCGCTGAGGTGTGTAGCGATCTTGAACTGACTCAACTATCTATCGCGTATATGATGCTAACTTGATATACTTGATATATAGCGTGCTCTTGCGAATCAACCATGGAAAGAATACACCGCAGACGGTGGTCGCAAGTACTGGTACAATACTGAGACGCAACAGAGCTCGTGGGAAATGCCCGATGCCTATAAGCAGGCTCTTGGTGCCCAATCGCTTCCAGCGTAAGTCCAACAAACGAGAAGCTATGATATTTTGAAACTCACATCCTGTATTGTACAGCTCCCTTCCTCACCCCGGTGGCTTTGCCGGCGGCGATAATCGTCGAGAACCTCGAGAATACCGTGACAACAGAGACAGAGATCGGGACCGCGATCGTGACCACCGAGACCGCGACCATAGAGACAGAGACCATCGCGACAATCGTGACTATCGCGATAGAGACCGTGATCGAGACTACCATCGTGACAACCGTGGCGAGCGCGACTCTTACCGCCCTGGAGGCCATAACAACCTACCCGATCCATTGAACCCCGTCTTCACACCGACACTCGCCGACCCTGAGTTCGCAACTCCTGCCGAAGCTGAGGCTGCCTTTGTCAAGCTACTGAAACGCTGCGGCGTACACTCCGACTGGACCTGGGAGCAAACAATTCGTGTTGCTGCCAAAGATCCCCATTTTCGAGCCATCCGTGACCCTCGTGAGCGTAAAGCTACCTTCCAAAAGTACTGTGCTGAGTCAGTCGAACAAGATCGCGAAAAGGCTAAGGAGCGCATGCTCAAGCTACGTAATGACTTCCAGACTATGCTCAAGAGTCACGATGAGATCAAGCATTACACACGTTGGAAGACTGCGCGTGCTATGATTGAAGGTGAAACAATCTTCCGCTCGACTAAAAACGAGGAGGAGCGCCGCCAGCTCTTCATTGAATACGTCATTAGCCTCAAGAAAGCTTATTCTGAGAACCAAATCAGTCAACGTGCTTCTGCTATGGACTCTTTGGTCGAGATTCTTGGCCAGCTTGATCTCGACCCTTATACGCGCTGGGGCGAAGCGCAGAAGCGCATCAAAGCTTCCATTTCTGCTAAACAAGATGCCAAGTTTGAAACCCTCAGCGACCATGACTACCTGGTTGCCTTCCAGAATCACGTAAAGGCACTGGAGCGCATGTTTAACGATTCTAAGCAGCAGAATAAGGTCAAGAAGTACCGCAACGAGCGCAAGAATCGCGACGCATTCCGCGCCCTCCTCGAAGATCTTCGCAAAGAGAAGAAAATCAACGCCGCTAGCAAGTGGTCTAACATCCTACCTCTTATCGAAACGGACAACTGTTATATCGCCATGGCAGGCCAGTCCGGATCTACCGCCCAGGAGCTATTCTGGGATGCTCTCGAGGATGAAGAGAAATCCCTTCGCGGACTTCGTAACGATATCATTGATATCCTAGACGACAAGCGTTTTGAGATAACTTCCAAAACAACATTCGATGAGTTCCAGGGCATTATTAAAGAAAATAAGCATGTTGCTGACACAGACCTTGATATCCTGGCACTTCTCTTTGAGAGGGTAAGTTACAGTATATGATTATTCTATTTGACTATGTTGAGTCAGTACACTAACATCAGTCTTGTATAGCTCCAAGAAAAGAAAGCCAAGCGATCCGACGACGAACGATTCCCCGAACGCCTACAACGCAAGGCCGCCGAAAATTTCAAGGCTTACTTGAAGCGTCTTGATCCGCCAATCCTTGCCTCCGATACATATGACAAAGTTAAGTCTCGTATCTCTCGGAGCGATGAATACCAATATCTATACTCTGATGATACACGTCGCTCCATCTTTGAAAAGGTTCAGCGTCGTCTCAAAGACCGCGATGACGAAGACCGGGACCCTCTACAACGCCGTCGTGGTGTTATTGACCGGGCTTCTAGCGATCGCGACCGCGACTCTTACCGTTCAAGAGACCGTTCAAGAGGTGAGAAATCGCATCGTAGCGGGGCTGGAAGACGCCGTAGCAGATCGCCCACGGCTTCTGCTTCGGCAGAGGCTGATCCCTATGAAGCAGACCGTCGCAAGGCTATTGCCGAACGTGAACGCAACAACTCTCGCAGAAATGCAGAATCACTACTTGACCCCCCTGTATCCTCGTCCCGAGGTAACAGGGGCGAACGTGAACGTGAGCGTGACCGGCCCAGATCTCGGGATCGTGAAAGAGATCGTGAGCGTGATAGAGAGCGCGATCGAGAACGTGATAGAGATCGAGACCGGGAACGGGACCGAGATCGTGAACGTGATCGCGACCGTGAGTTTGATCGCCATCGGTCTCGTCGTGACGGTAGCTACTACGAAGGTGATCGTCATTCTAGAGGCGATGATCGCTCATACCGCAGTCGCACTGACCGTGGAGGCTCTTATGATGAGCTCAACTATGATGATGAACGCCCCGCAGTTCGTCGTCGCCGTGACCACGAAGAAGACGACCGCCGGGATAGCAAGGTAAGCAAACAATATATCAGTTCCACCCTCAATGAGAGAATATAAGACTAACTTTCATCGCTTTCCTCTTGATACAGAGACAACGCACTACCCGCGAACGAACTCCCCGTGAGAAAACCCCCCTCCGCGATGCCCGTTCCTCTAGGAAATCACCCCTCGCAGATACTCACTCCTCAGCCAACGGATCTGGTTCCCACCGCCGGAAATCCCCTTCTAACCACCCAGGCCACGATGGAAAAGGTACTACTAAAGGCTCTTCTTCTTCGGCTGCTACCAACCCTACTGGCACTGCTGCTGTTGCTGCAGCTTTAAACTCTACCTCGGCTTCTACTCCTAATGCTTCTACTACGAACGGAACTAATAATACTGATTCCATTGGTGAATCTACGGCGGGTACTACGGCCAAATCGTCTTCTGATGCTGCTGTCCCAGTTGCTAAGAAGATCTCCAAGAAGGGATCCGATGAAGATGTTAACATGGATTCTGGAAGCGAAGAGGGTGAAATTGAGGAGTAGATCATCAAAAATAGAGAATATGTAGAGTAAAAAGAAGTAAACAAGAATGGGAAAGTTGTTTCTTCACCCTTTTTGATCCTTTTCTCATATATAGTTCACATATATTTCGTCTATCATTAGTAGTAATATTAGTTGTAGATTTTTCATAGACATAAATTATATTCTTCAAGTTATGCAAAAGCAAGCAGTTTCTCTAATTTTGTAATATCACAATGCACATAATATATACTAATCACCATCTAATCTGATTTAATTTATATTGTAATTCTCGTTTGTATTTTTCTTCCTTGATATAAAGAAACGGTTAGTAAACTATCTGATTATTATACGTAGATGAAAAAAAAAATTTAAGATAGAATATGAAATGAAATAAGCAAAAAGAAAACAGAAAAAGTAGACAATTTGAAGAAAACAAAACAAAAAGACTAGCGAGATTTTCAAAATAAAAGCCTGAAAGCGTCATTGACAAGGAACAAATATCTCAAAAGAAATATTTGCTACTCGTCGCTGAACTAAGGTCAGTGAGATTTATCTGGCGTAGGTAACTTCAAAAAGTTATCTAGTACAACTTGACTTCTATCTCAAATGACCTTTTTTTTCTTTTCTGATGCTACTACTGAAATATCCAAGTTCACAATCAATCCTTATTTGATATAAAAAAAAACAAGGAGGAAAGCAAGAAAGTAAGGAAAATCAAAGCGTCCAAAAGCCATTTGAATATTTGTTTGGCTGGTGAAACAGCATTATCACAGAAGAAGATATTCTCCTACCTGCTTGAATTAGAGAACTCTAATTCTATCAAGGTGGGTCAATATTGATATGTGACTCAGCCATGCACTCGCTCCTTCGGATTCGGCTTTTGAGACCGAAGTGCTTGTAGGTAACCCTCGTGGTAATAGTAGTAGTCGCGACAATAGTGTAGCCTTAGTTGCTCGCTGTCGGTATCATTTTCTCCCTCGTCGTCTATACCAAGCTCGGAATCATTCAAGCTTGCATGTCCGCCACTACGCTTCTTTCTATATTTACGAAGCGCTTTTTGAACTCCTAGAACGCCGGGACCAAATGCATTGAAAGTGTTGTAGAGAAAGAAAAGAGGGTATCTTTTGTCCTTCCCATCCTCATGGAAGACCAGTTCAGCTCGACTTGGGACCGTCCTCGAGGAAGAAGAAGTTGCCGCTGAGCTTCTGTTCCTGGTCCAGTTGAGATTGAGCCTTGTTGATACGGGGACGGAAGTTGGTGGGATCGCGACGGAAAGTAACGTCCAGGTTCTTCAGGAAAGTGTTGCAACCTGTGAGTAGTGATTCGGGTTTGCGAGCGTAGGTTTCGATACCCGGATTACCATCAAAGACAATGACACGGTCGGCAAGGTATGTGGCCATAATGAAATCGTGCTCGACAATGAAGGCGGTCTTCTTGGCGTGCATGATGAAGCGCTTGATGACACGGGCAGCAATGATACGCTGCTCGGAATCCAGGTAGGCAGAGGGTTCGTCGATAAGGTAGATATCAGCAGGGATACCCAGGGCCAGGACAATAGCAACACGCTGCAGCTCACCACCCGACAGGTTCTTGACTTCCTGGTCGATGAAATCATCAAGCTTGAGAGGCTTGATAACATCGGTGTTGAACTGGGGAGACAGGAAAGAAGCCTTGATCTTCTTGAAGAAGAGTTGACGGACACTACCCTCGAACTTGGGGGTAATTGTCTGGGGCTTCATGCTAATTTTCATTTCAGGAACCTGTTGTTTGCCGTCGGGCTTCAGAACACCAGCTAGCATACGGCAGAAGGTGGTCTTTCCAGTACCGTTCTCACCCATCATGACAATGATTTCAGAGTCGGTGAAGTCACCAGAGTCGATGCTGAGCTTAAAGCCACCAAGGGTCTTCTCCATGGAAGGGTACTTAAAGGCACGAGACTTGTCGATGATGACGTCATCGGCGCCTTCGGAAAGACGGAAAGTCAGGGCTTCCTGGCGGAAACGCAAGTTCTCGGTGGGAATATGACCATCAAGGAAGATGTTGATACCTTCACGGACGGAGTAAGGCAGCGTGACAACACCATAGACGGCGGGCTGGCCGTAGAGAACGGAAACAAAGTCGGAAAGGTAATCAAGAACCGACAGATCGTGCTCGACGACAATGACATAGTCATCAGGGCGAAGTAGTGAACGAATGATACGGGCAGCAGCCAGACGCTGCTTCACATCAAGGTAAGAAGAAGGCTCGTCGAACATGTACCTATTATTTGTTAGCATGTGATTATAGCCGTCTTGGAACTCATTGGGACTTACACATCAGCCTTCTGCACACAAACGGTACCAATGGCGAAACGCTGAAGCTCACCACCAGACAGGAGGTTGATGTCACGGTCCATGATGTGGTTAAGCTCTATAGATCGTATTAGTAAAGGCAGTGGGCACTAGTGAAGCATATTGAGCATACCTAGTACATCGGCAACCTCTTTCATGTTACCAAGAGTGTTGCGTGACTCGATCAGGAACTTGACTGATTTTTGGGGAGTACGCACGGCACGGGGGATCTGGTCGACATACTGAGGCTTGACAACGGCCTTCAGATCGTCCTCCAAAAGCTTGGTGAAATAGTCTGGCATTCCCGTTAGCAATTTTGCTTCGAATCTCTTATACGTTCCAGTGCTTACTTTGAAGCTCAGAACCACGGAAGTACTTGATGACATCCTCCCAGTCGGGGGGGTTCTCGAAGCGGCCCAGGTTGGGCTTGAGCTTTCCACTGAGAATCTTCAAAGCGGTACTCTTTCCGATACCGTTGGTACCAACTAGACCGAGGACATTGCCAGGGCGGGGCATGGGCAAACGATGCAGCTTGAACGAGTTGGCAGAGTATCTGTGGGTGACCTGGGACTCAAGGTTGGTGGGCAGGTTGATAATTGTGATGGCTCCGAAGGGGCACTTCTTAGGGCAGATACCACAACCAATGCATAGACCCTCGGAAATGAAAGCAACGCGCGAATCAGAGGCAACCTCGATACAGAGCTTTCCGGAGCGGACGACGGGGCATGACTTTTTGCATTCATGACGGCATTTCTTTGAGGTATTGTTAGAATGTGATGCAACAGCTATACGGGGGCTCCTTTGGACTAGGGTTGGGCACATACCTTCGGTTTGCACTAAATTTGGGGGCAAAAGACTTGGTTAGCTATTATAAGTTTCACGGCGCGTTATGGCGGTGGTTTTGAGCATCCGTCGCGATGCTTTTCGTGGATATTTGATATGGCGGGGTAGCGGGGTGGATATGGAGTGTCGAGATTTTTCGTGCAAATATTTCGGGTTGCAACTAACCTTGTCAGTGCTGACAATGGCAATTCTGTAGGCAAAAACTCGAGTTAAAACAAATACTATCACGACAATTGTAATGCTTCTGATAGGTAGCCAACGGATCCAATGCAGTTTCAATGGATTCCATGCTATAAACACGGCAATTCGTACCTCGTAAGCTTGTCAGACATCGTGATAAATATGAGCTCGGCGTCGTTCTAGCAACTATCGAATATCGAACTAAAGAGAAATTCCGGTGGTGGCGACGAACAATCAGCTAGGGGTAAAAATTGCTGCTGGCGCCCCGACTTGAATGTGTTGGTCCAATGTTCAAAGAGACGGCTTGGAAATCGGTCGTCGATTTTGTGATGGTGGTTGTGGTGTTGAGGATATCGTCGGCTTCTTTGAAAGAATTCTTGGGCAAGAAAAAAGTCTAACGGGCTCAAATTAAGAGGGCATTTCCTTTTTCCTTCGATGGGCTCTACTAATGGGTTGGGTTAGTTTGACCGATTTGCGTATCTTTTTGTGGGCTATGGTAAGCATTTTTTCAAGGCCTCTGAATCGTCAGTTTTTTTACAAAGCCTGCATGAGGTACAGGTACATGTGCGTAAAACGCAATTGCACCAGTGTAAAAGTACAAGTACATTGGCTGCATAAAGCACTTGCTTCTACTGCAGTCCCGTACAAGTGGGCCCTGTGTAGTATGGTATGTAATCAATCAGCTTGACAACCCTAGTTTATGTGTTAACCCTATTGTAGGTCTACAGTTGTGGCATATATCACAATGAATCAAGCCAAGAAAAAAATAAACATCATTGCTAGAGTCTTCAATGCATTTTGTCATGTAGGCTGTTTTTGTTCCTTGGCTAGTATTGCCTTCAATATGCAGTATGCCAAAATTATACTAATGATCCTTCATTCATATTTCTTTTTCTCAGGTATTTGGTATAGTTAGTGGAGTGGGCGCCCCAACTGTGGCGTGAAATAAATGTGGCTTGCGAGTGTGCAGTGTGCTAGGAGGCTTCCGGTCCAATAGGCGCGTCGGATGGCCCCAGTTACTGCAGCCAAAAAGCTATGGCTATTGCAGCAAAAATAAAAGTAGCAAGCAACTAACTGTTAGTACGAATGGTACCAAAGTACCCCATTGCCCCCCAACTTTTTTTTCCCTAGCGACGCTCTACAATTCTTTCCGCCTTCCATCCTCATCACTTCGACCTCTCAAACCACGCTGGATTTTGGGCCATCGACATCTACCCATCACCACCATTTTTGTCATCCCTTCTCCATCGGGGACTTTTTGTATTAGTTCTATCTAGTACTTGTATCAAATTCTTTTTTTATTTTATTTTTAAATATCGTCGTGTATGATCCAGCTCGTTGACCACGGTAAGTTTTCTGAAAATCTACATAGAAAACCGTCATCGCGTTTCTTTTCCCATCGTCTATCTCGCTGTTTCCAAGCTTCATCATGGCAACGACACCGTCCATCAAACCATACATGGTCAATTATACTGTTTACATGCCCGCAGATGATGATTCTGAGGTCGCATGATTCTACTGATGCCGCACACCGCCTTAGTTCTTGCCGTAGCCCACCAATGCCTCCCTAATGACTTCCACCGCTGTTCGCATCGGATATCATCGCGACATCATCGAAGAAACATCTGAAGCTCTCAGGAACTTGATCAGCGATGATATCCGTAATTGATTCGGATGGTTTTGGTCGCAAACACGCTGCCTTCCATCGACTGTTTATCTCACATCAACACCACCACTAGTACTCTAGCTAACCATGTCGCCATTCCTCATCCATAGGTACCTCAGAAGCATACTGTGATCTCGATCATCGGGTTTTCTGACCCTGAATACCAAAACCGAACATGTCCGACAGTGACCGAGATGAAATAGACACTGCCGGTGTCGGATCCGGCAGTGAACTTTCGGATGCTCGCTCCGGCACTCGCGCATCGCAAAACGGAACATCATACGGTGCCACATACTCTAATGACGAATCCGAGGCCAGTGACCATGCCTCGGAAGTCGCAAGTGACGATGGCGATTATGATATGGACGACCAGAGCAACCACTCCGTCGTCAGCCAAAGTGCACAGAGTGCCGAAGAAGAAGAAGAGGAGGAGGAAGATGACGATGCCAACTCCGCCTCTACCAGACGAGGCACCAAGCGGAAGATGACTGTCGATGAAGACCAGTACATCAAGAACAACCCAGAGCTCTATGGATTGCGCAGAAGTGTAAGCATGAATCGCGTAAGCCTGGTGAATATATAGCTAACAATATGTCAATAGTCCCGAGCTGTTCAGACTCGCAAATTTGTATGCGACAACCTCCCACCCAGAGTGATGATACTCACCCATAGAACACGACCACATGCTAACAAATAATAGGTCGACTCAGAGTCAGAATCAGATGAAGCTCCATCTAGTCGACAAGTAGTAAAGAGACGTGCTACAAATTCTAGAACGAGTAAGTTACACCATATCTTTCTACTGTTTGACATCCCACTAACCCTTTCGTCCCAGCTTCCAAACGCTCTACCCCCATCACCGTATCCCGTCGTGTATCTGAGTCAGACTCGGACTCTGACGATGTTTATGGCGGTTCAAAAGCTAAAGCATCACACAAAAAGGCACGCCGTGCCCGCCAAACACAACCAGAAGCTACCGAAAAACGGTTCTCAAGTAGAGCAGCTGCCCGCGTCCAACAAGGAGCCTACGAAGAAAGTGATTTCGACTCCGAAGATGACGAAGAACCGGGCTGGAGGGAAGCCGAGGCTGAGATCGATGAGTCTCCATATGTTGGCGAAGTCATTGGTCATCGACTACTTCCTGGTATGACTCTGCACTTATATTCTGGAAAAGCCGACTTCGAGTACAACGTCAAGTGGCAAGGGTCGTCCCATATGCATGCTACCTGGCAAGATTGGGAAACCCTCAGAGAGACCAGAGGCTACAGAAAAGTCGAAAACTACTTCCGCAAGACTGTTGAAACTGAAAAGCGCGTCATTCTCGACATCGATGTCACACCCGAGCAACGTGAACAATTTTTCATGGACAAAGAGCGCCATGAAGAAGCTCTCGAGGACTACAAAATGGTCGAACGAGTCGTTTCTCGTCGTACAGACGAAGAAGGCAGAACACAATATTTCATCAAATGGAAGGGTTTGTTCTACCAGGATTGCACATGGGAGGCTGCTACCGACATCAGCAGCAAGTTTCAGGACAAAATCGATCAATTCTTGGAGCGCCAATCTCGGTCATGGGTATCTGATCGTCGCGAGCTAAATATCGATTCACGCCAACGAGTGAAGCTTGATTCGCAACCGGAGTACATCACCGGTGGCCAACTCAGATCTTTCCAACTTCGAGGTCTTCAGTTTCTTGCTCTCAACTGGTGCCGAGGAAACAACGTCATTCTTGCCGACGAAATGGGTCTCGGAAAAACCGTCCAATCTGTATCGTACCTCAGTTGGCTGCTGAATTCTCGAGGCCAAGAAGGCCCCTTCATGGTCGTCGCCCCTCTTAGTGTCGTCCCCGCATGGTGTGATACCTTTGACCTATGGGCCCCTGAGTTGAACTACGTTACCTACTTGGGCCCTGAAAGTGCTAGAACTATCATCCGCAATAATGAGATGATGATCAATGGAAATCCCAAACGTCCTAAGTTCAATGTACTCGTTACTTCATACGACTACATCATGGCTGATGTATCATTCCTACAACAGTTCAAATGGCAAGTTCTGGCTGTCGATGAGGCTCATCGGTTGAAAAACCGCGAATCTCAACTGTACGCCAAGCTTCTTAACTTGAATGTTCCAAGCAAGGTCCTGATCACTGGCACTCCTATCCAGAACAACCTCGAGGAGCTTTCGGCTCTTATGGATTTCCTGAACCCAGGAAAAGTCACCATCAACTCGGATCTCGAGTCATTGTCTGCCGTCGACGCTCAAAAACAACTAGAAGAGCTCCATAAGCAAATTCAGCCTTACATCTTGCGCCGTACTAAGGAAACCGTCGAGTCTGACCTCCCACCAAAGACTGAAAAGATTATCCGTGTCGAGCTTTCCGATCTGCAACTGGAGTGCTACAAGGCCGTCCTCACAAAGAACTACTCTGCCTTGAACAACGCCACAGGTGGCCAGAAGAATTCCCTACTTAACATCATGATGGAACTGAAAAAGGTTTCCAATCACCCTTACATGATCAACGGTGTTGAAGCGACTCTTCTCAATGGAAACGACTCCCGAGAAAACACTATGAAGGGTCTTGTGACTAGTAGTGGAAAGATGATGCTCTTAGATCAGTTGCTCACCAAGTTGAAGCGTGATGGCCACCGCGTCCTTATCTTCAGTCAGATGGTTGCTATGCTGGATCTTCTCGGAGAATACCTCAACTTCCGCAGCTATAAGTACCAGCGCCTGGATGGTACCATCAATGCTTCTGCTAGACGTCTTTCTATCAACCACTTCAACGCCGAGGACAGTGATGACTTTTGCTTCCTTCTATCTACACGTGCTGGTGGTCTTGGTATCAATCTGATGACTGCAGACACTGTCATCATCTTCGATTCCGATTGGAACCCACAGGCTGATCTTCAAGCCATGGCCCGTGCTCATCGTATCGGTCAAAAGAAGCCAGTCAACATTTACAGATTGGTTTCAAAAGAGACAGTCGAAGAAGAAGTTCTAGAACGTGCCCGTAACAAGCTCCTACTTGAATACCTCACTATTCAGGCTGGTTTAACCGATGATGATAAGTCGGTCAAGCAGGAGCTTGATCGTAGAGGTCTCAAGTTAGACGGCCCTTCTACTTCAGAAGATATTCAGATGGTTCTACGTATGCGTTCCCAAAAGATGTTTGAACAGTCCGGAAACCAAGAGAGACTAGAGCAACTGGATATCGATAAGATTCTTGAGACTGCCGAAGTAACAAAGACAGCTGTCACCGACAAGATGAACCTGAGTGGCGGTGGCATTGACTGGGACAACTTCATGCAGTACACTGATGTCAAGGTTGACGAGCTTGCTAAAGATTGGGATGATCTCATTCCTGAGGACCAGCTGATCAAGTTGAAAGAGGAGGATGAAAAACGCAAGAATGAGGAATATCTTCAAAAGATGGTTGAAGCAAATGCTCCTCGGAAAGCTACTTTGAAGGGTCGTAATGCCATCGACTCTGACAGAGCAGACCGCCTGGCCAAGAAGCGTGAGCGCGAGTACCAAAAGGAGCGTGATCAAGAGGTCCGCCGTGCCATGAAGGCTGACCCCAAACGGCCTTTAAACGAGCGCGAGCAGCGAAATCTCATCCGTGCTCTACAAAGATTTGGTTCAATGGAGGATCGTGGTGATGAGATCGTACAAGACGCCAAGCTTGCTGATCGTGATCGTGAAGTGATCACCAATTTTGTTTCTTCCTTCATCCAAGAATGTCGCCGTGTAGTCGATGAGCATACTAGTCGCCTTGCCGATGACGAAAAGAAGAATGGAAAGGTCGTTGCCAAGAAGGATAAGAAGGCAATTCTGTTCGATTTTGGAGTCCTGAAGAAGGTCAATGCCGAAACTCCAGTCGAGCGCCCACCACAACTCCGGACTTTGCGTGATGCGCTCAACCGCATCGGCGATTGGAAGTCGTTCCGAATTTCCGAAGCTACCAAATCCGCTCATTACTCCTGCCCATGGGGAGCTCGCGAAGACGGTATGCTACTTGTTGGTATTGACCGCTATGGCTTCGGCGCGTGGACACAGATTCGTGATGATGCTGAACTCGAAATGTCGCATAAATTCTTCCTCGAGGAGCATCGTATCGAGAAGAAGGAAGAGCGTACTAAGGGTGGAGACAAGATCAAAGCGCCCGGTGCTGTCCATCTGACCCGTCGGGCCGAATATCTTCTCTCGGTAGTGTACGCGAAGTATTCCGACGACATCACAGCTAAGAAGATTGTCGAAAACCATCACCGCACAAATAAGAAGGTACCGGGATCCAACGGCGTTCGGAAGATGGAAAATGGCTCACCAGCACCATCCATGTCTCGAAATGGAAGCGGTGGCCGCAGCCGTGGCGATGTTGTCCGACCTGGTCTCGAAAGCAGCAAGCGCAGAAGCGCCCTCGGCGAAGAGCGTGGCCCTAAGCATCGCTCTAATAGCCGTGAGCGTGACCCCGAGTCTCCTAAACGGAAACGCCGTGACGAGGACGAACATCGCCTATCTAAGCATCGCCGGGTTGATGAAGATCGCCGTCGCGAAGAGCGCCGAGACGACCGATACCGCGATGATCGTCGTCGGATGGAGGATCCTCGCCGTGAAGGCCGCCGTGACGACGCGAGGGATCGTGAACGCGAGCGCGAGCGTGAAAGAGA
Organism: Davidsoniella australis; assembly: GCA_009806335.1. Taxonomy (NCBI): domain Eukaryota; kingdom Fungi; phylum Ascomycota; class Sordariomycetes; order Microascales; family Ceratocystidaceae; genus Davidsoniella; species Davidsoniella australis. Next base: position 12,964 of record RHLR01000776.1, read on the forward strand.
GCGAGAACGGGAACGTGAGCATGACCGTGACCGTGACCGTGACCGTGATTATCGTGACTACCGCGATCGGGAGCGTGACCGTGACCATACCCGTGATCGTGATCGTGAACGTGACAGAGACAGAGACCGTAGTGATCGGGAGAGAGAGCGTGAACGTGAGCGTGACCGTGAATGGGGCCGCGACCGTGATCGTGACCACGACCGTGACCGTGATTCACGCAGAAGTGATACACGCGAAGATAGCTACTCACGGTCTGAGTCTGTAAGCGACGATGCCCGATCCCGTGCTCTTCGCCGGCTTAGTGATCTCCGGCGCCATGGTGACAACCCGTCTAACCCCGACAACGACGTCCGACTTTGGGTTCTGCTCAAGCCAGTGCGAGAAAACTTTGAGCGCATCCTGGATACGACCAAAGAACGCGTGCGTAGCAACAAGCAGCGTGCGAAGATCTACGGTGACGAGCTCCTCATTGTTGGAGACTTCCTCGAGAACAAGGCGACGCAGGTCGAGTCAGCGGCTAGAAACGATTTCTGGCGCTTCCTTGCGGACCTATGGCCAGTAGAATCGGCGCAGCTATCAGGCGACAAGCTGCGTCGGATGTATACTATGCTTGCTTCACGACGTGATAAGGCCAAGGAGGAAGCTTCTGGTTAATTGAAAAGTTGCCACCCTACCTCCCTCACATCATTTCAAATATATATAAGAAAAACCATAGCTTGGTAGTTATAAATTTAGTGACCGGAGGAGCGGAGCGTCCTCCGGGTGGGCGAAGCCCCCCGGAGGCCCCA
>RHLR01000777.1:0-13738 GCA_009806335.1 Davidsoniella australis
CAAGTGAACAAAAAAAAAAAAAAAAGATTTAAAAAAAAAAAAACTTGTAAAAATTTTTTGAGAGTCCAGGGGGGGTGGCGATTTAGATTAGTCTAGAAAAATAAAGACGAAGAAAAGGCGGCAAAGCGAAAAGATAAGCCCACCAAAAGTAGAAGCGTCGCAGTGCAGATTTGCTGGTTGCAGATCGATTTGACTGTAGGAAAGAAGGCCGCAGAACACACAGAACAGCACGATAAGATTGTCGCGTGCAGCCAGCTGTGGCAGTGACGATGATGGGATCTAGCGAGAATAAGAATAACCAAGAACGAGCCTGTGGTAATGACGATGACGATGTCGGTGGATGAAGAATGGCGAGGAGAAGGCTGAATGAAGGCTGGCCTATGGGTTGATGAGGCGAGCGAGGCGATCTGCTTGCAACGTCTAGTTACTAGCACCAGAGAAAGATATAGATATATTGTATAGCAATGATAAAGTGATGCAAGGAAAATGAACAGAGATAAATACTCTAAAATATGTATAACGAGGGAAGAAGAAAGCAACGCTGTATAGGACGGAAAAAGCAATGAGCAAGAGGCGGAATGCTAAACGTAGTGAATGAATGGTAGGACTTTAGCAATCTAATAGCTTTGAGCTCTAGGCTAGAATAGGCGGTGGCAAAAGAAAACCGTCAAGATTTTTCGATTGTTGGTGATGTAGCAAAAGCAAAAGAAGAGAACAAGCAAATATGAAAAGAAAAAAAGGATGTCTCTAGGATAGAAATGCCGAAAGGAAGGCTAAAGAAGGCGGCAAATATGCAAACGACGAAGAAAAGAAAGGAAAGGAATAAAACAAAGGCCGAGAGAAAATAAAAGGAAAGAATGAAGTCGGTCAAATCTTCTGTTTTGGCCCTTGGAAGTCAGGAACTAGATCGATATGTTGATAATAGATAGAGATAGGTTGTACTACTATCCAAGTACAGAAAGAAGAAGTAAGGAAAGAGGAAGTCCTGAGCAGAGCAAACAGAGTAGTTTCTGGTTTCTGCGGACAGTGGGCGAGAGCAGTTATTAGAGGAAATCGTCCAGTGAGTAGTTGCCTTGCGTCGTAGACAGTTTGCCTGGGTACTTGCTTACACGGAGAGTTTGTATAATACCGGTAACTAACCAACAATAATAATAACAGACACAACGATATCAGTAATAAGGTGTATATTAGTGTAATAGTAATAGTAATAGTATGGATAGTTGTATGCATGCGTGGATTTCTGGAATCCCAATCAGATCCCCTATTCTGGAACAAGAGACAAAAAAGAAAACACTACTATTTTATTCTGCCGCATTGAATATGGCGTTTCCAGTTCTGCTAATGTTGGAGAGGGCAGTAGCGGCTTGCAAGGTGACAAGTGGCGATGCTATATTATGCCAACCCAACTACGTACGACTGACTATATATGGTGAATAGGAGCAGATATACATAGTACGAATATCTAGTTAAAGAGTAGACTCTGTGTTATACTGATATAATACCTAGGGCGGTAGCATCTAAACAAGCTGACAATGCACGCCCAGGGCAAAGCAAATCCGACTTCAGACTAAGCTGGGCTGCCTTCCGTCCGTGCTGTGCAGATTGGAGAGGGGAGGGAAATAAAAAATAATAGTGTAGCAAGAACGAAGAAGTCGTGGTTTCTGGTTGTTAACTGTAGGCTCTACCTTCTGCTATGCCGCTGTGCTGTGTCAACGGTGTGCTTTGCACCTCCTACCGGGGGAGAGAGAAAATAGCAAAATAATGTTGATGCAGAATCAAGAGTAAGAGACTAAGAACACGGACTAAGAAAGGCTTGAAACAGAAGGGATTTCCCAAACCCACGGCAAGTGACAGAAGCGGGAGACGCAGAGCTAAACTTAGACGGGGGGGAGGGGTGTTATTTGAAGCAGTCCGATCCCCTGATCTACGTCTCTATTATGTATGTACGCTTGGGAAGCTGCAAAAGAGACAAATAAAACAAAGAGAGGCTAGAGGCACTCTATCGAGAGAATCAGGCAGTATACAGAAGTTGGGGGTCGCAACTAGGATAGAGTTGTAGCGTGATGTGTAGTATAAGTCGTGTACAGTATAAGTATATTGCACAAAAGAAGACAAAAAGACGAAGCAACAACATAACACGACAGGGGTATTTGTATTGTATTAGATATGCGTGAACCGACAAATGCTGCTTGTCTTGAATGAATTCCCCCGTAGTTACGATTTCCGCCTGTTTTAGCTCTGGCCTCGTACTCGCAAAAAGATACTTGCCCAATGCTATGAAAAAAAAAATAGACAGACGATAGAATCACCAGCCTATATTTCCACGTGAGCTGCAAGTGTTGCTTAAAAAAGCCTAGCAAGTGATTATTAAAATAAAAAATTAAAAATAAAAAAAAAAGGATCAACGCGAGGGTGTCGTCCAGCATGCTCACAAGGTAATGACGCAACAGGACGAACACAAAGAGACTTCTAGAAGAAATGAAAAATGATATGGGACGAGATATTGGCTCTGCTGGGTCAAGGGCCACCGAAATAATATAAACGTAACAGTACAAGTACATGTTAGCCCAGGTTAACATGCCCTTGAGCACAACGACAAAAGAACTGGCCGCCGAGAGATCAGGCGTGGCAACAAAGGAAGGCCCGGTTCTAGGGCAGGACGGACGACTGGTTAGAGAACAGAACCCGTGATTGGAGTTTGCAATGCTATCCTGTTCCGTAGCCAAGTACCAGTGTTTAGTGCTTCTGTTATATTGACGGCACTGTTATAGTTATTCTTTGTTGTTATTCCAGTCTACGAGAGATGCCCTTTAATAGTAGCCAAGAATGCTGCGCCCGTCTCATGAGTGTTGTGACTTGCGCAAGGCCTTCGATTAGGTCTGGTGGGACATCTCCTATTTCCCTTGCCTCCCCCTCCCCCTTCTGCTTCTTTTTCTTGTTCTTATTTTCCTTCTAATGGATAATCACCTCATGTTTGAAGCTAATTTGTTGATTTGTATCGATAGATAGGATAGATACCTGAACTTTATAGCTTGGCCATATGAAAACTAGATGGCGCCGGCATTCATTAAACTACTACTTTACTGTTTTTATCTCTCCCACCCCCATTACTACTACTACCACTACTACTATTTCCACAGCCGGTATCAAAGGATGGAAACAAAGGCCTTCAGGGCTGCCAAGTGTAGGTTCCCTAGCCTATGACGTAGCTGCATCCAAAACGATCATTCTTCATACTCTGGAATTGTGCAGATGGAGTGCCATTGGCCACGAATTTGGACGAAATTGGCCGGGGTGTCCAACCTCGAAAGGGGGGCTTTTGTTTTTTGCTACTATTTATTGTACTAGGTATTTTGGACTGGGGAATTCTAATTCTATGGATGGGACAAAAAAATTAGTTACTTTCGGCCCTCCTCATGGAACCATCAGGAAATAAAGGTAAACCAAAGACACATTTTAGCTACATTGACCAATGCTACTGTTCTGATATCAGCTGAAGAAGATCATGATAGACATGCACTGATGCACTGTGTGAGATTCTGGATTTCACTATAGATACCCGGCGTGCTATGGCGTACATTACTAGTGGTATTCAATATATGTAGTTGCGCTCTCTTAGGGGACTCCGCGAAAGAAAGTCTTGCAATATTGCTACTAATACTAATTAGAATGAATCACAAATAAGGAAAACTCGGCCTTTTCCATCATCATAGAAAGTGTCTTAGATGCAGAATCTTATGTTATAAGTAAATTGTCTCGTCTCGATTAGCCCGGACATACAAAGCTAATTACACATGACTACGTTTATTCCTTCGTTTATAACTCGTTTTGTGTTTCGTTTAGATCAAGAGCAAGGAGCTCAATAATCTTTTTTTTTTCTTTAGAAAACTATGTAATACACTAAAATAAACGGGAAAAGAATACTTCCGCAACAGGGTTTGGGTACTTTCAGTCAACGGAACCGTCCCCGCTAATCGTTCTAAGATCACCAAGTCCCTCTAGCCTTTGGCTAGCTTTAGTTGAAGTCGACAACTAGGGTTTGTCATGTCTCTCGCTAATTTTTCCCCAGCCTTTTTAATATATTATATATATTTCTTCCTTTTATTTAATATTCTTATTGGTGACAAACTAGAAGACTAGAATCCTTGTGATGTTGGATAGCTTACAAAATTTTATATTAGCCACCCAGACGTTCTTTTCCCCGTTTTTTCTCTCTCCTTTGCTCAGTCGTACTGCTTTTTGGATTTAAACCGTCGATAGGCTAGAATATTCCATGTACTAACTATCCAAAGGGTTCTATACAGCGAAAAAGCACAGGCTTTGTTGGAGAAGTTCCTATTCTTCGGCATATTTGTCCGGGCATACATAGTACATACATAGTTGCAAGTCGTCTTTCTATCTATCAGTCAAGAGCCAGTGAGGAGAAGACTCGTTTCTGCTGGAAGGAGGAAGAAAACCCCCTCACCTCTCCAAGATCCCCCATCAACAGATTCCTTTTGCTGGGTGAACGGTATAATTATTAAAAACCAGATCATGGATTCGAAAAAAACACTAAAAGACAACCAATATCTACGCATGAAATCCGGAGTTTGTCCGGAGAGGTGGATTTCTTTTAGGTGACGGGCTAACTTACATGTCCGATACTTGTATGATATTGCCATATATTGGGTAATACATACAACCATGCTAACCCTTAATACCCTCTGTCTTATCTTTTCAAAATAGCTACTCTAATCAGCTACTCTAGAGTCAATTCGGAAGCCCGCGGAGTCGCACAAACTCATATAATAAGGAAAAAGAGCTGCTGACGTTTTTGGAACAGCTACTGCTTGCGGCGAGACCTATACTGTTATTTTTCATATCTTCTTTTTTGCCTTTCAGCACTGCCTACCTTGACTGCCTACCTTGATTCTGTGACTTACATAGTGACCAGCTGATATAAAGCATTTAGCGGCCGTCAATTGAATTGCCGCGATCACGGGAACTTTTTTTTATATATTTCCTTATTCCCGCCTTGTTGTGCGTTCCCGAGTCTTGGCTACTTCCTTAGCCGTTCCGTGATATCCAGCCTTGTATGGTAGTACTTTATCACTTTCATAAAGATTTCTTGGCAGTTAGCTAGATCCGACGTACAACATGCTACAGATATGTTCTACAAAAGTTGAACATATGCAAACAGCAAGATAAGGGAGAGTGAAGACATACTTTCTTTGCCCTATAGACAGACCTGGGTTAGCCAAGTGAAAAAGAAAGATAATAAGAAGGATAGCTCAAGTGCCAAGACCGAAACTCTCTTTCCTTGCCAAGCTATTCTAGTTCCCTTTTCCCAGCGGCCTAGCCTTTGCTGTGCTTGTCCTATAGGTAGATAGGCTGCCTCCCTTCCATTTCATCGCCGAGGTTGCGTTCGCGGTAGCGTTCTTTATGTTCTCTCCAGAGCTTGGCATCTACTCTAGTATGTAGCATTGACGGCAGTCTAGATGCTTGGGATCTTGAGATGTCACCATACACACACATATATCGTACAAGTGTGGAAAAGTCTTGATACACAATGATGTATACTATCTACCTTATGTATGTATATCAGCAGATAAAACAGGTAGGAAGATAACCATTAGAAATATACCGTTGGATTATATCCCTGAGTTGCTCTCATAGTCGTTACGTGCGCCATTTTCATTAACACTTATTTGTATTGCCTACTGATAGTTGCATGATGATAGCTTGCCTTTTATTGCTCTCTGGTCTTTCTAAAAGCTAGGGAACCCTGCAGATCATGACTATATACGGATTGGCCTTTATCAGTACTGAAGTCTTTCTTGCTTATCAGTAGAGGGAGAAAGGAAAAGAAAAGAGAACAAAAAACAGATATGATGACGACATTGAAGATTCCATGGCTTAGTCAACAAGGGGTCGGCTTGTTTTCAGTTGACCTTGTTAGTAAAGGAGCTGCAACTATTAGCTGTTCTATCAATAAATTATAGTTGTTCCTCGTTCTTTTAAGCTATCTACATACATATGAACGTTATTGCTTGCCAATTAATGCACCAGCCTACGTACAAAAAACGCCTGCATATGCAGCAAAGTATGTACGTATATATGTTCGTATGTATGTTTATCTACGGATTTATCTATCTCTCTGGAACATATACCACATGCAGCACCATCTTCATCGTCTTCTCCGTTGCATTTATGGCCGATTAACCAACTGGCTTGCTGGTCTGCCAACCCGTCGACGATCTCCGTTAGGTCATAATTTCGACCTCTAGGCTAAGGTCCTAGCTTCCTGACACACTAGCATGTGTGTGTGTGTGTGTGTGTGTGTGACTGCAACCTGCCCTGTCGAGAAGCCTACATATACAGCATCGCATTGCATCGCATTGCAGCACGTCTACTGCTAATGTTATGTCGATGCTACTTTTAGGCTGTGATTAGCCGTGAAGACCCAAGCTTCTCGTCTAATAGCTTCTGTGGTAACTCACCCATCCATATCTCTTCTTCCCTCGAAAGAAAGGAAAGAGAGAGAAACCGTCGCTGGTGCATTAGTGCCCATCACACGTTGCCTGTATTTATTTGCTCGTGTCCTTCCAGCACATAAGATGCAGCGGACACGTCGGATTGACGACCCTGAACGCCTCAGCACTACACTGATCTGTTCTATCCTGTCTAGTCTACTATGACTACATATATATCGGAAAGCGTAAGTTTGTAGACAGATACATATGTACAGGTATATACATACAATAGACACTCCTTCTTCTTGGCATTCTCACGAAAGAAGATAGTGATTTTAGCTTTAGCATGTAGGATTATCCACAGATACAGTGAATGGCAGCAATTCTCGTTACCTCGACGCATAAATCCTCGTATACTAGCCTGACTCTACACAAAGCCGAGAAAAGATCCTCAAGAATATTAGTTTACTGATGAGGCTCCTAGTCTTCAACGTCATGATCACTCACTATGAAACAGGGTGATCAACTATATCAGACAAGGAGCTTCACGATCTCCGACCTAGTAGTAAGGCGATAGGACAATCGGCAAGGTTGTCGTAGCTATGAAAAACAGAGTCTTTTCCGCTATTGTTCTGTACTAGTGTCGTCCGGCTCTTGTGCCGAACAAAAAAAAAATAAAGACTGAAAAAGCCAAGCCTGCCAAGCCGTTTTCCATCTGGATCCTAGTGTGAGAAAATGAAGAAGATAGAGTCTGGGCTGCAAGTCTCGTAGTTATTGAAAGACCAGAAGCGAATTGTGCCAGCTGTTCGGACCCCGGGAACTTTGAATTACCAATTTCTACGGCTATTGTTTCAACGTCTTTCCCTCTTTTTCGGCTTGTATTTGTTATCATTGTTTCTCTTTTTCTTGATATCAGCCCAAGGATATCGTGAACTTTCTACGAACATGAATTGTAACCCTGTCAACTTCTCCCTATAGATTGTCTCTCTAGTGTTTCCAACAACAGTACATAGCATTAACGAACTATTAGTAGGCTCCGCAAACTTGACTAGGTAGGGGGGACACGAATTGTACTGTAAGAAATAAAACATAAGCCCCTTCGCTCCGAAGCCCCGTTTGATTCATCATCATCTCACGCAAATTGTCAAGACTCTTTTTCCCCAAGCATCGTGGACTTGGTTACGAAGGCCTCGGGGTTTGAGAATACACATGAACAGGAGAATATACTGGTAATTTTCACCGCAAAGCCCCCCCCCCCTAAAAAGAACAGCAACAAGGTGAACTTCTTTGGCATTCACCCACAGTTGATCCAGGGTATGTATATCCCGAGTTTCGTAATAGTACGAAAACAGGTAATTATGAGCATGTCGTAGACAACTGGCAACGTAGGGTCACATCTAGAATCTACTGCGACGGCAAAAGCTATGTACGATTGAAAATAAAGAGACACTATCTAAGAACTTCCCATGTGAATGCTACTGCAACGTCTTAATCCTCCAGCTCTATAAGACAACAAAACAGCTACGACTTAACAAAAACAAACAAGAAAGAAAATAGCATGTAAAATGGGCAGACAAGAAAACGTCTAAGAGCCGCGCCGATGATAATATGCTAAGTACAAGAAGAAAAAAAAGTAGATAGTAGTACTAGAAATAGTGGTAATAGAGGAGGTGTCTAATGCTGGGTTCTTTTGGTGTATGCAGCGAGATTAACAAAGAAAAGATTATAATAGTGTAGATGAAAAAAAGGAAAAAAAAATTAGAAAGCGGCAAAATGGCAAAATGGCATCGGTGAAAGAATCGAAATGATAGAAAACAATACGTCTTCTAGATCGGGTTTAACATGCCTGGCGGTGGCACTGCTGGCTTTGGCGTTGACGGACCGTTATGAGCGTATCGGCTCCCACCTTCTCCACCACCTCCTCGTAATGTGCCGCTACCGGCAGAGCCAAGACCACGCTTCATCATCTTGCCCAACACTGTGACGAGTTCACAGGCATCTGCAAACATATCGTCTTCCATGCCTTCTTGTGCATCATAGACCTCCGCAATGGTTGCTTTCGCCAACTGCCGGCTACCCTCGTGATCGTGCACACATTCGTACAGAAAGGCTGCGTACTCAGTCTTGACGGAAAGGCGCAATGAATGTGAGCCCCATAATAGAGCCTCTGATAACTTGACGGCCTCTTGGAAGTACTTATGCGTAAGTGCTAGGTAGTCGCGCGAGTCGATGAGGAAGTCTGGAGAGAACTCGATATTGCGTGCGTTGACCAGCTCGAATCCGGGTGGTGGCCGTAGTGGTTGGCCTCCTTCGAGTGGGTGTGTGGGTTGGATGGACGAGTTGACGGATTCTAAGTCGTCGTCACGGACTACTGCCTTTCCCTTGCCCATAGGATCTCGCGGTGGAATACGTGTTTGTGTTTGTGATGATGGTTTTGTCGTCGATGGGTGGTTACACGGGTGATTCCTGATAGCCTCGGCAATATTCATATCTGATACTAGGGGTGTGTTGTAGAATAGCACGAAAATATGGTAGAACGATGCTCGTAGCTTGTACGCTAGCACCTTGAGCGCGACGTAATGGCCCACCATGGGTAGTACATACTGCTCTAGCATCTTGAGGCCTTCTCGTGAAAGCCATAATATGTGCCATACGCGCTTAATGTAGTCTGGTGAATCAACTGCGACTTGCCGTCTCTGCTTCTTAGCTAATACGAGTTGCTCGGCTAGTTTCAACGATAGTCCCAGGATCTTAAAGAGCATCTCTGATAGCAGGCGATTTTCGCGCTCCACGGCTTTGGCCAACTGGCCGAGGAACTTCTGGTCGACTTCTGAGGATGCCATGAGGGATATGAATAGTGCCTTTTCAATCACAGAATACGTTGGATTGCCTCTCGGCGCCTGCAACTGCACAGTATCAGTTAGCTTATTTACGGCCTTAACTACGGACCCAGGGTCCCGCGAGTCAACAACAGCATTTTGTTTTGACTTTGGTGTTGAGGGCGCCATGATTTGATGCGGGTAGAGGATTAAATAGATATATGTATGAAATGCAAGTAAAAAAGGATTTTTTTTTCAAAGGGCCGTGTTTGACGTGTTTGTGGGTTTCGATAAAGAACAAGATAAAGAATCAATCTTACCGGATGAAAAGAGGAAAAAAAAGAAAGAAAAATACAACTGTTGTCACAAGCGATTGGGCTCCTCTTTGTAACCTGTCGTGTCGTTATGCAGCTGGCCAGCGGCAGATTTCTCAGGTCAGATTTGAATCTGAACAAAGCCTGCGACTGCGACTGCGACTGCTACTGCTACTCGCTTGCTAAGAAATCGCTACGGTATAGCGTCCCAGGCGCTGATCTTAGCCGCGAGCGTGGATAGAGCTGGAACTAGAATAGATCTTTTGCTATAGTTAGTTGTATGCGTGCCGTTGAACGCCCAAAATGGCAGGCCAGATATGGAAATCTGGGGCAGGCGTCGTATTAGCGAGTTGCAATTAGCGTTTAAAAATCAAGAGGTAGTAGCTTGACACTACAACCCAAAGTTGTTGTTTTTGGAAGGCAAATGTTCCAATAGGCGCCGAAACTCGTTCTCTGGAGCAATGTATCTGATTCAATGTACTGTGAGAATACAGCCGTTGTTTCTTTGCTTTGCCGTGATATGCTATGTATGCGTGGGGATTTAGAGGATTATGAATGCTACTACAAAGATACCATGTTAGTTAGCTACCAGGGACTTAAAGCTGCATCATTAATGAATGAGTAGCCACCCAGTTGACAGGGTCTGGTTTTGTTTTTGCGGGCTTAAAGGCCTGTCTATTGCAAAGACTTTTCTAATACAACGTAAAGAATGTACAACTCACCTATAACTCAAATAGCACTCTATAAGCAGCAGTAGTACCCGTCAAATTAGCAACAGTCATTGATTTCCATGCATAGCCGAGCTTGTCGATACAAAGAATCAATACCCTGTCCGATATTGGTGACGGTGGAGATTCGACTTGCTCTCCTTACAGGTGTACAGGAACAGCGGAAGAGATGCAATATCCCCGGACTTTTTGTGGTGAAGCTCTCACAAGGCAGCTTTTTATGGTGAAGAGTTGTCGGAAAAGCAGGAACCTAGTTCATATACAGCGCTGGTGTTTAGTCGAAGAGTTCAACTTCAATGGCTGATATCAGATGAACTTGGTGTAGTAGCTTGAGCTTGTCGTCTCTTCTTGGCGGAATCGGAATCTGGTAGAAAGACGAAAGTCGAGGTTGCCGGCTAAACAGACGAAAAGGAAAAAGCACATGCAAGCCCTTTTAAGTGATAGCTGATAACGGCCTGGTTGAAGTGTCGGTTATGTCAAATCCTGCATGAGCGAAGCCCAAGCCAGCTAGTGACTAGCAATAGCTTGATATCCAGTCTGAGTGTATATGATAGCCGGTATTCGATAGGCTTTGGCAGGCAGGTGCAACTGTGTAAGTTTGACAAGGGAAACTCGAGGTCTCTGGCGAGCAAATCGATTAGAGATCTGTCCGGTGGCTTGTGAAATTGCGTATGCGCTCTTACTGCGCGGTAGTTATCGAGAGCCAATTATCGGTATCCAAGGGAAGCACAATAGCTATTCGAGGACTATTCGAAGAATGAAACAAAGCCTAGTAGGCGAAATAGGCGCCGTATTCCGATAGCCTGGGTAGTATAATAGGTATAATCGCAAAGAACGGCTAGAGATGATTCGATTCGTAGATTCCAGAGAACAAGAATGGAATTTCCGTCGTAGAACAAAAAAAAAAAAAGATTAATTTTTCCTAGTTGTATCTTCCTTGCAAATGGAGTGAGGGCCACTCAAATCTAGACACGCTAGTGACGGCGCAATTCGGAGGACCAAAGAACAACAATGTGTACAATAGCCTTGTCTAGCCTGTCATTGGAATTCGATCCAACTAACTATACGTATAGTTGCAACTACAATGTGAGTTATACTAGCAGTCGATTGTTGCGATGATAGCACACAGTAGTCAGTCGCATATGACAAGTTGACTGAGTTTGAAGGCAGGGAATTCAAAGCTCTCTAGTTTGTCTATTGTTGTATCTCGGACTGTAACGATTCGGTCTTGGCTGATACAAGACGTTGTTGGTTTGATTGGGCTCTAATGCGGTGCCTTATGGCTATAATGAGGCGATACCAGCGCGGGATTGGTGGATGATGCGCGATGTGTTGTCAAAACCCGATGAAGCTAAGCATTGAAGGTGTGTGGCGAACAATGAGCTCGTTGCCCAAAATAGCCGTGAGCTCCAAGTCAGTCGGCCGCTGTTAATAATGTGCCGCGAATGTGCTTCTGTGAGGTAGTGTTGTGCTGCGGCAGCAATAGGAGCGAATGATATTTAGAGTAGACACAACTCTATCCTTTTTTTTTCTGCTGGATACACGCCCGGTCTAGTGCAGAAGAAGCGCAATGAACTATGGGGGTGTAGTAAGAACAGGATCGATCGTCGGTTGGCAGAGAAAGTGATCTCGCTGGCGGTCGAATAAGAGGTCGCGATGGGGAATCAGAGCAGAATACTGAGAGAAGAAGGAAAGACGGTTCTAATGGGCCAGTTCCGGAAACAGACTCTGTCGACACAGCTAGCTAGCTACTAGGGACAAATTACGGACTAGTCTAATGTCGAGTGAAACTTGAAGAGTCTGTCTACTAGTTGCAAGTGCAGCGAGAGAGGTCAGCTACATACATAGCTCTTCAAAGCTCAGCGACGCGCTACAAAACGTGACTGGCTCGTGGCCCTGGTGAGCCTAGAGACCGGGTCTAGTTCTATTATTTACATGTATTTACAGACAGGGGTATGTTTATATGTATGTATGTATGTATGTATGTATGTATATATCTATATCAATCACGAGGCGGGGAGCGAGATCAAGACCAGGGCAGAAATTGAAATTTGAATCAGAACGGGCTGCTGAAGTCTGTGAGCCGTGCTGTTGTCGTAGCATCGTGCTTGCATAAAGCATAAATGCAAAGAACGTCTCGGCGGTTCTGACATGAGAGCTGACGGACAAGGAGACCAGAAACGGATAAAGTGTTGCATGACATTACAGCTGTCTTTATATGAAGACAGTGACGGGGCTTTTGTAAGTGCTTCAACACTCGGGATATCGTGAGATCATGCATAATCATCTGAAGATTATAGAAGGTAGGTCAAAGGTAGTCCAAATTCCGTGTTCGAGGTCCTATCGTTTTCTACGGCACTTCTCGACTATCGTGACGATACATAAAATGACGAAGCATATTCCCCTTCAGATCACAGTCTCGTATATCAGAAGAATCAAATAAAGACCCCGTCATCAGAACGATAGATAGAACATATAATGAATAAAAATAGATGTGCTTTGCATAGAACATAATAAAACACCCCCCAGAAGAAGAATAAGAAGGCTTCTAGCGAGATCGACGCGCCGGAAGCCCTGTTTTCAACCCGAATATTCGACTTGCTTTACTTCGCTCTCTTCTTTTCTTTCTCGTTCATTTTTGTTTTTGGGGGGAATAAACCCGCAAATTAGACAGATGTTTAGATTGCGCCTGGCGCCAGCTGATCAAAAAGCAGGAGACCAGGAAAATCCCACCCCCTGAACAAACCAGAGAAATAAGAGGCTGGTGAGAATCCCTTTTATTTATTTTTTTCTTCAGACAACAGACGATGCTGTGCTACAATGTTACAGACTTCGCATGAGTTTGTGGCTAGTGTCGTAGACTTGCACATTATATATGAGTCCTGAGTTCCCGCTGAATTCGACTACAACATCGATACGACACGCCCCGATGGATGGTTGGACTGTCAAACGTCTCAATGGCGTTGGTGGTGGCCTCTATCTCTATAGCACATAGTATACAACTATAGTCCCTTGTTTAGCGGAGGGGGGGTCTTGTAGTAGTGCAACATGTCAATATGCAGGTACAGACAAGGCCTCGTCTAGCACATTCTATTGTTCGTTTCTTTTCCAAGTCGTTTACTTGATCAATTTAGAGCCTTGGCCTTGGGTGCCCATACCACATACATACGAACTAGCCAAACAAACAACCTCTAGATAAACCGTAGCAACCGTCCGGGGGTTTAACCTGTCACAGATTAAGAAGACAACAAGATGGCATCAGGGTCTGCTGGCCACTAAAACAAAACACAAGGAAAGAAATAGGCCGCTAAATGTGATTGTGCTTGGCCATAGCGGCAGATTTCCTCATCATCGCACGGGCCGAAACGTAAGCGTTAGTAAAGTTTATGAACGGCTAGTTATACATCATTTATTATGAAATTTTG
>RHLR01000778.1:0-13731 GCA_009806335.1 Davidsoniella australis
CCTTGATCTTGTCTGCTAGCAACAGTGTGAGGTCCGTAGCTGCCCTTCTTGGTACTGCGCTAGCATATGTGCTGGGGATGATCTCTAGTTCAATGGCTTGTGCCGCCAGTCTTCGTGCTACAATTCTTTCGAGTCCCTTTCCCAGAGTTGAGAGAAGTGAGATCAGTCTGTAGCTTCTTGGGAGCGATTTGTCACGGCCTGGCTTTTGTATGACCACCAGGCAGGCCGTTTTTTTTTGACAAAGCGCAAAATCTTACCCTATATATAGCCTTATAAGCAACAAACCCTATGTGAAAACACGAAGCGTAATTGGTGTAGTGGTAACATTAATCGTTGCCATCAAAAGCAATGATTTCGATTAGCCCTGGGTTCGATTCCCAGATTACGCATTCTACATGACAATGACGTCAACTAGTCTTTTTCGGCTGGTCGCTAACTTCACTCATATGATGATTCCCACGATAGGGACAGCTTAGTGAATTTATTTTTGGTTATACCCTGTTTTGTTCGTATTTTTTTCATGCCAGCTCTTAAGAATCAGTCTTTCTTAGGCTAACCTACAACATAAGGTCCGAGTTATACATGCCATTCATTGTATGCATCGATATCAAGACTTGAGAACGACAGAAAGAGTAATTATTGGCTATGACGTTCCTTGACGGCTAATCTCGTGTTTATGCCGCTTAGGAGCTTATGTTTTATACTCTTGCTTACATTCTCTCTCGTATGTCTGAAATCGGGCTTTTAGAAATTGGGCGCACAAACACAGATTCTAAAAGCAAAAGTAAGAAAAACAACCACTGACAAAGCAAGTTGGCGAAGTCGAGAATCTGTTCGTGAGTCGAAAGCCAAGAAAGACGATGCGACGGCAGAGCAAGATATCATACATTCCCTTTGATTTAATCACCTTTCCTCCCTTGATCTCTGTCTTGCTTATATATGCCAGGACCTTGCCCAGTCTAACTAAGCCGGTGTCAAAGCACATAGCAAACTAGCCTGAGCCAGACTATCAGCGAAGC
The DNA here is from genome assembly GCA_009806335.1 of Davidsoniella australis. NCBI lineage: Eukaryota > Fungi > Ascomycota > Sordariomycetes > Microascales > Ceratocystidaceae > Davidsoniella > Davidsoniella australis. The sequence goes on from RHLR01000778.1 coordinate 1,020, forward strand.
TGAATGCACCTCTCAGTTACATCGGGCTTTATTTTTCCCAATGTATGTTTAGAAACAAACAGGCAAAGAAACAGAGAGACAAAGAGGTCTATGCGAAGTCAGCACACAATAAAAGAGAATCGCTGCTGCGGCGTATGTATTCAGTAAAACTTGCAAGTTACATCAAGTCATTTTATCCTGGAGAATAGGCTATTTTTGAGGGTCCACCTAAAATCACAAACACATTTTCTGCTCCTAGAAGAATCGTTTGCTCGGTCGATGAATAGAGTACGAGAAAGAGGACAAGAAAAGCCGAAGAGCGAACCCCAAAACTGAGTCGAATAAAGGGCCCTGGCATGAAGATCGTCCTCGTGGCTGTAGAATCTAGAGGAGACATGCTGAGAGTTTGGTAAGCGCCGTAACGTATCGTTGATGGTAATATCAGAGACTTGCTATATAACACTAGAAGAATACCATTTGATCATAACTATCTAAACATTTGGTGTTGATAACTTCCGAAAGATTATCTCCGAGAGGAAACAAGTTAAGCTGTGTGGTTCGTTTCTGTGAGAACACTGGTATTGGTAAGATGTTGATCAAGATTCAAGTACCAGTGGTACGAACTTAAACTTAAAGGCACCTTTAGTGAGCTCTCTTGGTTAGCGGTTAGTTCTCTCTTTCTCTACTTACAGATAGTCTGATCCTTGACCCCCCTTGTCCGTTCCTGAGAATCTCTGGTCTGCTGTACAAGTGAATAAGTGAATGGACATCTACTTCCTAACTGCCAAGAAAAACAGGTGTTCCACGTGTGAACCGACTAGACTGCCGTTATCCATGTTCTTTTCAACATGGTAGCAGTAGCCAAAAACGGTGGCTATATACATATGAATGTAGAGGACGGTTGCTTCCTGGCATAGTCTTAGCGGATGTTATATTGCAGGTTGATATGCTGCTACATGTATAGTCGTAGAGTAGAGGGATAACTACAACGTGCACCTGCGCAAATACTACCATGGTGGGCGTGGAGGGTTCTTTAGCGAGTAGGTGAGCCTACCTACCTACCATTCATATATCGAGGCATCCGTTTAGTAATGTCGTAGTGATAATCCTGCATGAGCTAGTCTAACGCCAAGAACGACAGAAAGACTCTCAAGAAAAGGTCCGGAGGCAAGAGGTGACGATATCAAGCAGTGAGGGGGTGTGTGTTTCCTGACAGGATGGACAATTAGGCCGATGGAAATAACTCTATCATCAGTTTAGTCTATCTATGTATTTACGCGCAGTGAGACGGTAGTAACTGCTCATGTACCAATGACCTGCAGCACGACTGTCAATGGCGGGCTCCGTGCTGTGACTGTGATGGCTAGTCACGCTGAGAAAGTTGGAGATCTGGCTGGTTCATAAGACAGAGAATTAAGTTGTCGTCAAGTTACACTGTCACATCTTCTCGGAATAAACCCAAATATCGACAGCCGAGTCTACTATTATACGAAGTACGATAAGTAAGTCTCGAGCATGTGATCTTAGAACTGAGGGTCATTATGAAGTTAAACTAAAGGATGCGAAGGGGATGCTAATGTGTGACTATGAGTATCGATAGAGATAAAGCTAATCGACCGGCGGGAAATCTACGAATTCCGTTGAACTGAGTATGAGTATCTAGAAACAAACTATAGAGGAATAAATATGCAAGCACTATATATGCAAAAGTCGTTGTTTATTAAGCATAGCACACTAGAGAAAATTCATATTCACCGTCTGATATCACACTCGGTAAAGTTTTAACGGTCGGAAACCTTATCTTTGATAAGCCCGTCCATTATCATCTTTCTTCTAACTAAGTTTTGATTCGGGGGGGGGGGGGGGGGTTGCACAGATTCTCTCGTTTGTTAACGCTAATCTCGGGTCCAAGATGGACATAACAGAATATGACGAGCTCGCGAGGTTAATAAGAAGTTTAAACTGAGTGAAGTGTATATCAATCGTAATACGGTGTAAAGAATGGCCTGCTGATGCTGATTAAACGGCACTAATTTGTAATAAGATTAGATGTTGAATATGTAACAAACATGTGGAGGACTAAGATAGCAAGATGCTAAGATGGAAAAAGACGAAGTCAAAGTTAGCTCTCAAACAATGAAGTTGACGGTCATGGGAACTAGTTTGCGTTTGAGTTGGCTATACTTTATCTAGATGTGCAAAAGTGACTGAACAGGAAGCTCGTTGAAGAAATCTAGTGTCGATCATCGTATCGTGGCAACAAAATTCGGCTCTGATTTTTTTCAGCTGAGGCTAAACGTTCTTAATGTTACAATTACTGCAGATACTTAAACTAAGACGGCAATAGAAATATCAAAAAATCCCAAAGCTGAACGGCTTCTAGTAATAGCGTCGTGATTTTGGAATTTTGACGCTGTCTCCTTCTAAAGTGGTGGCTTGTGCAGTATTTTCTTTCGATCTACGCCTATGTTTGTGACTTTAGAGCGGCGATCGTTTATTGAGCTGCCTAAATCGTTCATGGCCTAGTATATAAAGTATGAAGTACTGTATAAAGTTCATGGGAAGTTCTGCTCTATAAAACGACGAGGTCCGGGCGATTTTCTAACCCCAATGGTACTGATAGTTAGGGTTGTACTAAAAAGACAAAAGGGCCTTGAAGCCCACGTTTTCTGAGGTGTTGCTACTATGAAAGGGATGGATGCCAGACTAATCTGAGCAATCCTGGACACTAGGAACATAGAAAATTGGTGCCAGAAAACACGGCCTCGCCCGGAGTCGAAAAGGAGCTCCTAGTTAAATCTCTAGACTATAAATAAAATCATCATCATCATCATCATCATCACGTTTTCTGAAAAGTAGGCCAAGTGCCTGAACTACATATAGAGACTTGAAAAAACCACTAGTTAGCGTGTTAAACTCCGCCTCCTGCATCTTGTTCACGTGCTGAAACCTTATAATTGCTTGGTTTGACTATATCACAAATCACGAGGAGGGCTTAGTCTCTTTCCCAGCTGCGTATCTCCCAAGTCTGCTGTAAACTTCCTAACAGCCAAAAAGTCCCGGGCCTTCAGCCGGCGTTTGCGTCAAACATCGTGGCCTCCAAATGGTCCTTGCTGTAAGCCAAAAGACCGCCATGCGGTCCCTGTAGCAAGAATACTTAGTATCAAGATCATGAACATGGCGACTGGGCCATCGCGTTGTAGAGACGCTATATCAAACTGTTTATCATGACAAGTTTCTCGATATAGTAATAAACTGTGCCCCTCTCTTCCTTTTGCCAGCCGAAGAGAGAGATTCCGAGCCACGGTTTGCTTGCTTGCTTTTCTTGCTTGTAGGTTCAGCGGAGATCTGATCTCCGCTTGTGTTTTCGCTTGTTGTTCCTCTCTGTCGTTCTTAGCGTAAGTTGACGAGGAAGTTGAAGGTTGACAAATGAAGGAGATCGCGTTGTGCCCCATGCATTCTTGACGCCAGTTTCGCTTCTTCTTCATCACCCGCTTCTGTTACGTTTACTTCTCTTAGTGGCACGCCGAATTGACTAGCTATATATAACCAATACAGAAGAAAGCTGGCCATGATGAAACTTTGTTACAGCATTGTATTTCATATACATTTCGCCATGGCGCTTCGATCACTCCAGCGCCCAACATATGTCGAATAAAAGGATCATTGAAGAACTCCCTCTTCACTTAGACTTTAAAGCTATGATCGACTATATGCTCTATAAAACCCGACGTCATAGCCTAGTGCAAGATATTCTCCTGCTGGGAATAACAATACAGTTGGCTAGTCTTATCTGCGCCGAGGTATGCTTTGAGTAGTACCGACAACGTCATTAGCAATGATGGAACTCCCCCGACTCCAATGATGAATGGAGACGTCGGTGTATCTATTTATTTTCTTATTAACTTCAGTTTCAGAAGAAGGTCCGATTAATATGGCGCAATCCTATATCACATTAATACTACTATCACCACTTTGAATAATACGATATTTTGTTTGACTAATAGTTCCTTGTGAAAACGGACACGCCTACCGAAATCAGTTACGTTACCGCTAAGTGGCATATGAACAATATGTTACCCTTCAAACAAACTATGCAAATATAGGCTATGTGTTGGAGTGGCAGAGTTAGGATAGCTTTGAGTCAAAGTAAATAAATTCTTTGCTCAATTTAATCAATATTTGTGCGGTGTTTTTGGTATGTTTTCATTAAGAAAATCTTTGCATGAAGGGAAACAATAACCTAATTTATTATACCTTTGTCATCTAAACATGCAAGATATCACATTCGAGAGAAAACAAACAAAGGAAAACATCTTTTTTTTTCTTTCTCATTGTTTGCTTGATTACGCTAGGGTTGGTGGACCCTAATATTGTGTAAGTCAATTCTCAAATACCATTTAACCATCCTATCCTAGATGAACTAGACGAGCTCGAGCCACAAAATTCATGCAGAAATGATTAAACGAATAGACTGATGAAGCCTAAGATGGAGATGTATTCCCAATTCTGTTGCCATTACCGAACGGCTGAGTTTTTGGAGAAGAGGTCTTTGGGAAAAAGACAAGCCAAACGCTTTCAGGAGAACAGAAACAAGAAACCGTAAGACACCGTTTTTACAGCTCATATCGCGAATCAATACTTTGTGCATATCAGAGGATCAGGAACTTTATTTATTTTGCATAGTACTAGAAAGCTTTGCCAAGACAAGCACATAGTTAAGTCGGGCCATCTTTGCCAATGGAGAAATCGCCATTTATAGGAACAACACAAGAAAGACTGTCATAGTCGGACTGATAAACCATAGGAACCGGAACAACCAAAGCAAAAGTCTTCTGTGTGCCTTCTTACCATGTAGTTTGATAGCATTTGCGATCAGGTAAGTAACGTTGTTACTGACATAGACGACATGCACAAACAGAGCATATACACGGTAAGTATATTCGACAAGGGAGTAAAACTACGGATAACTTAGATTATTAGAAGGAAACGACAAACAAAGAGATAGAAACAATTTGCGCTGTAAAGTATGTATTAGGAAGAAAGTTTGTATTGACTCGGCATGAAATTATAAGCGGAACAAAAAGGAATGAAAACACTGATAAACACATGTTATGCTACGTGTAATGTTTGGGTAGCATAAAGATGCAATCTGCTTATTTCCACAAGACAATAGGAGAGAAGGCTTAAAGATCGTGACGAATTGAGAGAGAGGACCGAAATCACCGTTCAGGTTGACTGCATCGAAGTCCATTGAATATCCAGTCTAGCACAAAGAAACGAAAATGAGCGAGATTATCTCAAGATATCAGCAATGCTCAACTACGAACCATTCTATCAAGGACCTTTCGGGTGAAAATAACTGTAGAAGGCTAAATGGTATGCGTTAGCGCTGAATTTGAGTAACACTTTAGGGGCTAATAAGCATGTGTGTTTTTTGAGCATTTTTTTTATCTTGTTTAAAAAACGAGCTTATAAAGGGGGGTAAAAAGAGCCCAAGTAAAGAGGATTTTAAGGGCGTCCATATATCAGGGAAGGGTGTGCAACCTGGATTCGCCATCTGTCAAAATAATTTAAGGTGTTGCATGCATATTATCCTGGCTCGGGTCCGATATGCAACTACACCACATATGAACCAGTGACAAGAAAATATGCATCAAAAGAAAGTAAAGCACTCGATCGTGGTGAAATCATGGCTATCCTCAATCCCCTAATGTCACACTGGATAGACAATTCTTTCTTCTCTATCATAGAGTGTCTTAATCTCGTCTGTATGGGTGAACACAACCCCACGAGCCACAGGACGGCCATTTAACTCACCGCCCAAACAACCACAGACTAGCTCTTCCATTGTCTCCTGTCACTTTCACTTACGCGGGTATCAGTTGAGTATTCTTGCTCTCGAACTAGGACAGCGGTTGAAAGAAAAAGAAGAGCGTCTTGTTGCCATTGTTACCAGTCAACAGGATATAGAACTCACTTGTTCTCTTAACGGCCTCACCACACTCGTGATTGGGTAAGGTCCAAGCTGGGCAAGCGCGGTGCCGTCTGAGACCAAGTCAAGTTTATTGTGTATAAGTCTTGGCAACAAAGTGGATAGAGACAAATCGAGAAAAAAAAGAACGGAGACGAAGCAGTTTAAGTTTAGACAGCTATCAAGACAGGAGCGAATAGATCAAGGTTCTCGGCTATCTTGACAAAGCACTTTCAGGTGGAGATAAAGATAAATTGTAGTGTTAAAGGTGCCAAGCCAACAATTGTTTTCTAGTCCGTTGTTATACTTGTTAGGGTTATAATAGTACACCTTCTTGTTAACAATGTATATGTCGTGTGCTAGAATTGTAGTCCTAGGCCTGTAGAGCTATAGAGACTACATTTGTCGAAGAAGCTTTGGCATCGTGAGAATACCAAGTTCTCTTGCTTTTGTAGTTCATGGTGGATATCACAAAGTTGACCCTCAGAATATAGTTAGCCGGTTGAGATATGAGGGAAGCTATGGTATAGGGATAAAAAATTTTGAAAAAAAATGCCCCGAAAAAAAACGAGACGAACTATGCGGTAAACTACAAGCTTGGCTTGATCTAAGTAGCAGTTGTATTGCAGCTTTGCATTGTAAATTTGTATGTTCAACCGCCGAGTTATGCACATAATATAACATAGTGGTGATGAACGTGGGTTTTCTTATTTTTTTCTTCTTTATTCGGTATCATCATGGGAGTATTAACGCGATCGATCCACAACATATAGGGGAAGATGAGAGGATAAATATAAAATTTCTAACCTTGGGGACTACTTAAGGCTTATATTTTATAATGATGTCGCCAGAGCCATGCGGAGATGTACGCGAAGTGAATGAATTCGGGGGCAAAGTTAGGAGAATAAGCTCATCTGACGTTTCTTGTCATTTTGTTTGTATTGTATACAAGGTATAAGTGTCTACAATAGCGGGTTAATCATGTCAGTCAAGTAGGTATAGAAAATTAAGATTTTTTGATATGTTAGGATCCCATCTTCTGACACAATAACGTTTTTTTTTTTCTTCTAAAAAACGCAATACAAACTATGTAACTTTATGATGTCGGCATGGAATTGTTGTTTCCGAAAGACTTCATACATATTTACATGTGTATCCCTCTAAACAGATAATTAGAAAGTGAACTACTCATGCATGTATATATATATATGACCATGGTAGAGTCAGCATGAACATTCCAATGTTCCAATGTTTATTTCTGTTCTCGGGCGAGACGAGCCCTTCCCTTTCGAGCTCCAAATCGCGATCTGTTTCTGTACTTAAAATGGATATGGATCGGTTCAGCAGGTAGGCTTCTGGAAGTGCCGTAATGGAGGGTACCACACAGACCACTTGAAGCACAAGGGGCCTAGTATAAGAGTTAGAGTTATCTACAGATTCTTTTCAATACAGCAAGAATATATTTAGCCTCAGTAATCCGAGGTATCTGATCTAGAATACTGGAACAATGATTCTTTTAGTTATGTTCCGAAAAAAAAACCAGCCTTTTTGTATTGGGTCTCGAGATACTTGCTATGTATTACTCTAAGCCAGTCTAAGTCTAAAACTTTATACAATGGTGACCACTGGTTGACTAAATCTTTCTTATAAGCCAAAGAAAAGAATAATCTACAAAGTTATACTTTAAATATTTAACAGCAAACCAGAAATGGAAACTTGAAGACCAAAGCCAAGACAGACATAAATTTCCATTTCGTATTTTATGATCACAACTAGCAGCGATAACAGATCAGATCCTTATTCCTATTATTTTTTTTTCTCAGTTGACGGCAAAGCACAAACCACCGGGCATTCCAAACATAGCGGGTAAGTCGATATTAACTATCACAAGCTGCATATTCAGATTTGTGCTGCGGTGGTTTGTAGTGCCCGTGTTATGCTACTAATTGGCTCGCAGCTATAGTGGTTTTCGTAGATATATTGAACGACCACGTACGATGACATTTGTTTTAGTGAATTGTTTTCTTCTTTACTAGTAACGTCGCTCTGGTATGTACCCTAAAGGCCTAGTTTGAGGGGTTTAGAGTATAAAGATGTGCAAACAGGCCGCAAATGCACAAACGTTGCCTGTATTGAATACCACCTCAGGCCATCCGCCACAATATGATTTCTAAAGACCTGAGCATGTTTTTTGTTTTTTTTGTTATATCATAAGCCTTAGGTGAAGTAGGGTTTAATACATGGATGGGGTAAGTTTTCTTTCTTGCTTGAGTGGTCTCTACCTAATATCATTCATTTGAGTGGCATCCTAGCCAAAGATAGGGATGTATGATGATTTAAGGTCCAGACTCGGCTCATGTTGTTGTGACATATATTTAGGGCCCATCAAAGCCATAGCGTTGAAGCACTGCTCTACTCTACTGGGTATGCTCAAGCTTGGAATGCTAGGAAGCGTGTAGATGTCAGTTTCAAGAAGTGGCTAGAGCGTAGAAGGCAGAAGTGGCGTATTGGTAAAAGAACAGAAGATGGTCTAGTAAGGATTCAATAGGCAGAGATGGTAAGAATAAAATAATGTTTGCTATGCATGTAGTGGTGCAGGAGAAAATGGAACGCTTTGTTTGTTTTCTAGTGTGACCATGCAACTAGACGCTACACTTTATCCTTAAATACACACCTACACACTAGTTTTGTAGATGCATCTATCGGGGACCGGCAGGCTTCTCCCTGAGTTTACATATATTGTATGGTCTATACATATCTGTATATGTAGTTCAAATTAATGGGCTCTGATTTTATCTTTATTTTTCCTGTTTAGGGCCCAGCAACTAAGCGCTAAATCATCATGATCATCATAGTCGTCTTTCAATCCAACGCATTGTATTGTGTGCACAGCGTATAGAAACTTGCTCTACGGGGGCTGTGAGCAATAGTAGTCAGCCTTGGGTGAATGCTGCTATGTTCACATGCTTGCTTTAAGACTTGTAACGGCACTGCATATGCTGCAATGATACAGCGGTTAATGAAGTCATTGGCAGACGATTCGATATACATAGCACGAGCTGGTCGGTGGCAATAACAACTTCGACGACCTCGACCGGAGCCGGTTATTGTCTGACAAACTACAAGGCTTATTATCGCTGCCAGCTTTGAATAAGACGAAGCCTGATCTGATGGCTGTTTGGATGCTTAGCAAGGGGCCCGAGAGAAGCCTGAGAACGAGGAAACACAGCCAAGCCTTCTGTTCCCCAGTGCACAAAGTGAAGTCAAAAAAGCACAGGAAAATGAGAAATCTCAACTAAAACGTTCTTTCTGACGCAGGCCAGCGCCCGGCCCTTCAGAAGCGTAATTGAGAGTGGGGTCTGATGGTGGCATTTTCATAGACTAATTACTACCATTACGCTGTGTCTGGATGGTAAAACACAACCAATATCCTTTTACCGACCGCCATAGGCCTAGTAGTGTACTGTAGTTATTCTTTAGCGTACGTGTGCTGTAGGAACGATAAACCTATTCTTTAGCGTTCATGTCAGCGTTAGTGTTAGGGATAGCGAGCCACAAAAACCCGCCGCTTCTTAGTGGGCGGATAGCCCGGGCCTATAAGTATTTATCAGGCACATGTATCTCCTTCGATCAGTTAAAAAAAAACCACTTAGTGTTTGTGCTGTATTTATCTTTGCTCAGGCCAGAATCCATCGTGCTCATTGCCTAGCGGCGCTGAGAGTCGAAGGCACTAAGCTCTGACATTGTGAGCTATTCTTGCTAGATATCCGCTGGCCCGTGGCCATACATGTACGAGCATGGCTTTCTATCTTGCCGGCAACGACCTCGAGCTTCTTTTCTTCCCTTTTCAGCGCTCTTCTCGCTGCTTGTTGCTTTATTCTTGCACAAATGCCACGGCCCGTTCAGCCAAGCATCTGCCCTCAACATGTAAAGACGAGTACCGCTTGGACCCCAGACTGCACCGGCTATAAGCACAGTTTGGACGCTTTTGGCCCAACTTAGACTCCTGTGACTAGGGGGGCAAATACCTCATTTATTACACCCTAATAGCCAATACCTAATACCAAAGAAAGGAGTGGATGCTACCACTTGTCTGGTACTACCTGTTATCCTATCTACCTCAATAGATGCATCAATGTGAACAGTAACTATAAGCAAGGATGTCTACCATTTCGGGCTGGCTGGGCGTGTCTTTCAAAGAGGCATAGAGGCGTGAACTCTTGCCCACTTCCCATCTTCTTCCCACCCCGGAGCATTCATAGCGAGGGATAGCTTGGACGCTCGAGATACATGTATATCGTAGACGAAGTGAGGAAGGGGTACGCCTGGACCTGTCACTCCGTCTATAGAAATCAACGCCCTATGGTACGGTACAGTTCAACCTTCTTTCTATACTCTGTCTAGTCTTGTCTGCCGTCCGATCCCACCAGCTTGGATTCCAGTTCCCATCCTCCGTCTTGGCCATCGCCAACTCATGCATTGTATATAATATCTCGGAGCCCTCCACCCTCCTTTAACCTCGTTTCTATCTTGTCTCTCCATCAGACGACTCATCATCCTCACATAACTTCTACAGTTCATTCCACTACCTCACCTCACATTCCTTTTTTTTTTTTCTGGCTGTATTGTATGCCTCTTACATTCCTTACTTACTACTTTTGAGTTTGATTGTCTTGATACCTTGATATCTCTTCACGCCATCTATCAGTCTTATATTCGCAATGATCGGATTTTCGAATTTCTTACTGGCCTCCTTGGCCGTGCCGGCTCTAGTCAACGCCGTGCCTCTTATCTTAGACGACTGCTCCGGTCCAGGTTGTGCTGTTGTTGTTCGCCGTGACACACCCTCTTCTACAATAGAGTTCTTCGACTCTTCTCGCGCCACCACTGTGATCAGCGTAAGCGATAGCGCTGCCGTCACCACTACCAGCGACTCTATTCCCTTAAGCACATACGTCGCCACCATGCCTGTTATGGTTGACGGCATTGACACCGACGATGAAGAAGATGATGGCAGCTCAAAGCTTGAAGTTGCCCTTATCACCCACACTGTTAGCGATTCTGCTACCAAGTCCGTCGAGATTTCTCCCGCTGCTACTGCCGCCAACGTCACCGATATCTATCTGCCCAAGCAGCCTGAAGATTCAGCCAAGTCTGCCGATAGCATCAAGCCCCAGTACAATGTTTCTATGAGCTATGGCTCGCCTGACGCTAGCAACCATGGATCTATTACCATGCACCTGAACACCGCTGCCCCCGCTGTTGTCCTAGAGAACATCTACGGACTCAAGAACGTCTCCTGCTCTTCAGGTAACATCGTCGTCACTTTCGAGAACGCCACTGCTTACCAGGAGGCCATGACTCACTGGACCGCTGAGAACGATATTGTCCTCATCACCAACCACGGTGAGGAGTGTGACGGTACCGAGGAGCGTGGTTTCTACACCACTGCCAACATCACGGGCGATGAGTCCACCAACAGCATCACCGTCGAGGCCAGCAAGGTCGGTATCGCCGATGTCTCCGAGGCTTTCCAGATGGAGTTTAACTCGCTCCCTGCCCACGATTTGAAGAAGCGTATCTCTGTCAGCCCCGAGGCCGAGTTCATCTTTGCCCAGCATCTGCCCCACGACACTGTTCTGTACACTGACTACGACTACATCAACGTCACTGCTAACCGTGCCTGGTTCGCTGCTGACCTCAACATCACCGGCCACCTGAACTACAACTTCTGGAAGTTCAAGATTGACGAGCTTGCCTTCGATGTTGATGTTTCCTTTGACTCGCAACTTGCTCTGTCTGCCTCGGTCAAAGCTGCCTACAGACAAATCGTCAGCTATGCCCCCCAGAGTCTTTCCTACAACCTTGTCACTATCCCCGGCATCGTCGAGCTGGGCCCTGCTGTTTCCTACGCTCTTGGCAGCTCTATCGACGTCAACGGCGCCGCTGTTGTTTCCACTGATATGAGCTTCTCTATCCCTGATGGCCAAATCCACCTGGACTTCCTCGATGACTCCCAGTCCACTATCAGCGGCTTCCAGTACCCCGTCTACGACGCTTATGCGAACATCTCGCAGAACGTTGAGGCTTCTATCAACCCTAGTGCTACTCTGACTGTCCAGCTTGCCTTCAAGCTACTCACAGTCATCAGCTTGTCGACTGGTGTGACCATGAAGCCCGAGCTCAAGACCACTTTCAATATGATCGGAAGTGGTGATGAGGTTATTAGCAGCGAGAATGCCACCATGATCTCCGCGGAACTCATGCTTCACCCCAAGTGCAATGCTAACATGACCAACGCTATTGCTGTCACTGCTGATCTTCTCTTCAACATGACTGCTTTTGCTACCATGTTCTGGAGTGGCAAGATTGCGTCGTGGGGTGACCGCATCATCGACGACTGCTGGGAGATCCCCACGCTTGACATCTCCTCTGGCTAAGTTCATGTACATCGATACTTGTAATGTGTATTAGTCTGTACGATTTATTATAGAGGTAGTAGCTACGCGGTAGCTACTTCTCGTGTACGAATTATACTGGTGTTTTGCCGTTACCGCGTTTCTTTTTTTTCTTCTTCATTTTCTTTTCTATATTTTATCTCGGCTTCTGCTATCTTTCTTTACCTCTTTTTCCTTTACTTACTTGATACATCGCCATTTTGATTGGGATGTTTATCAGTCTCGCTCTTTCACTCTAATTTCCTCTTTTCTCTTTTATGTTTTTTTTTTCACCCTCGGTTTCCAAACAGCATCGGCGATT
>RHLR01000779.1:0-13718 GCA_009806335.1 Davidsoniella australis
AGCTGCAGTTGTTTCTAGCCCAAATGAGGCATGACACTCGATGAATTTACACCAAAAACTACTCCCACTGCGCACCTCTGCGCGTGGCATATACGGAAACTCAGTACCGCCGCCCTCGATATCAGAAGATAGGGAGATAGGGCAGGGTAACCAAAATGTTAGTGTGTGGAACAGCGTAGTAAGTAACGGCTTCATCTTTGTTATTGGTGTCTTGATGTAGTTCATAATGAGATGAGGCCTTTTCTTTTTCTTTCTTTCCTTCTTAATCTTTCAGCGATTAAGATGACAACAGCATGTTTCGCAGGGCCGGGTATGCGAGAGCATTTGGAATCAAATAACTTTGTGACCGATGAGGGCAAACTAAAGCATAGGCTTGATGATCTTACTACCAGTACTACCAGCCACTAAACTAAACTAAGGCATGTAAAGTTGCTAGACATACATACATCTATAGGACAAGACGAACGAGAAGATGTGGTGGACGACAAGGCGTCAGCTTACAGTGATGGATGGCTGACTGGCAGGGTTGGAGTAAGGTGGCCGGCCTATATATGTATGTATGCACATACAACTAGCTGGGTATAAAGCCAATACAAATGCTGATAGGAAGAGATATTACAAATGTTTTGTGCTGTATATAAACTAGTTTGATACACGAACGGAACTAACACAGTTCTAGCCGTTCGTTCTATGATCTGTCTCGCCAAGGACGTTCATTTGCCCTGTTTGCCAATAGCCTGTCAATGCCTGTCCTTGTTTTGCTTGATTAGCCCTGCCCGTGCCGCTGTCCGGCAAAAAGGACTTTGTCTGGCAAACGAAAGATCATAATGATAAATAATAAAAAAAGACAGCAACATAAAAGCCCGTGGCTGCGTTCTTTCTTTGTCAGACGCTTTGAGGCAAAACAGGATTCGCTGTGATGACATCGATTCGAGACAGAGTGCATGAGGTCCGTCAGCATTATGAAGATTAATTTCCCAGTGCGGCTCTTGCCAAGAATACTGATTAGTGAACTCGTGTATATTGGTGGTTGCAGACATGGATGTTCGTAGATAGTGTCGGGTTGGCATAGACATAGGCAAGATTTTGATTTACTCGTCAGTGTGGCCGATGACCGGCAATAGGAGAAGACATACATACATACGCATATATAGACTACGTGTTGTTGCCAACAAGTCGCGAGCCTCGCTCCGTATTTGCATTCCTGGTCCTGTTGGTGTAGCTGTGGCCAGTATATTCTCGATTCAGGTATCCAGCCTCATATGCAGAGGCTAATCCAACGGTCTAGGCTGGGCTCTATGTTGGGTTTTTAAATAGATAGTAAGCGGTATCATGGAGCAGCCCATACAGATCCTGTCGCCATCGTTACCATAGTTGTATTTACGCAAACACGAGAGCCACGAGCCTAGGGGCGATGCACCAAAGGGTTAGGTTAGGCTGAAGAAGCGTTCTGTTTGTATGGAACTGGTCGTTTGTGATTTTCCATATTAGTACACATATAAGCCATCAAACGGCATGGTCGTGTCGGACGAATTCATTGGAGCGCCTGAAAAGTGGGAAAAGATATATTATTGCTATCTGTGGTTTCTATACCATACCTAGCTTCTTATTTGCTTACGGATGGCGTCGACCTTGCGTCAGTTTGCTGATCTAGCGAATGAAACGTCTCTGTTGATTCTGTAGCATGACCAATCATTCGTCGAGATGTTGGATGTTGAAGGTGGGCGTGTGGAAACTAAAGTTTTTTATTTTGTGATAGATATTTGATTCTTATGTCCACGTTCTAGAGTGTTCGTTTTTCTATTCTACATATAAATATATCATGAACTGTCTTTATATGCGGTTCGTACGGGAAACAGTATTTCCGGGCCATATCTAGAGTTCATTGGCTCTATAGGTCCGAGAAAGACAAAGTAAATAAGAGACAAGCCGTAAGACATACAAAACTCAGCAAACAAGACACGTCTGACTGAGTTTGTATGGATTCAAAGAAAAAGGAAACATGGACAGTTTATGGTTCTGAACGGCGGACAATGCAGTTGCAAACAGTATTTTACCGCTAGAAACGACTTGTTAGTATGCTATTACTATTATTGTCATTTTTATATCATCTATACATAGGCTCTTGGCTTTGATACGACTATCGTTTGCCTCTAGGCTTCTGACAGGCTACATAGCTTAGACTGATCCTGGGACAGTAGTTGCCGCTGCCTGAACTGGGTTCACATCACTAGAACAGGCGCGACTTCTTTGGGCTTTTGTACCCGGAAATAATAGTGCTGTGCAACCAGACGAGCTACGACTTGTGAAACAATGGCTTTTAATATACTATATATAAACACGCGACTGGAATATCTTGAAATTATAACTCACGATCAGGACCCAAGTTTTTGAACTGGCGCGTGGCATCAAGAATTCCCCGTTACTATATACTAGCAAAATGAGAAAAAAGAATATAGCTGCTGCTAGTTGTAGGAGGCCTGTTCTTCTAGTTGTAAAAGACCTGTCACTCACCATTCAGTACTGTAATATAGGGCCGTTCGATATAAATATTTCAACTAGCATTGGCCGTGCAGTTACCGAGAAACGCAGAGCTGTCGCCTGATGATAGACCTATCACATGATAAAGGAGCTAGCTACCATCTATCTCTGCAACCAGTTCTTGTCCTGCTTATTTTCTTCTTTCTTGCGCATGGCCGGCTTTGTAAAGCCAAGTGAGACTGTTTGACTTATTGGGAAACAAGATAGTAGATTGTTACTACAAACGCGCATCAGCGATGCTTAGTATTGGTCTGGGAGGGGTAGATAGGTAGCCACGACACCCAACCAAACAAAACCAACCAACCTTGGGAATTTCTAGGGTTGTGGTGGCTATCTGTAAAATGTAGCCGAAGCTCGCGATAGCCAGCAACAAATGCAAGTCTAAGTCACAGGGTTTCTTTTTTCCTTTTTGTAACTTTTTTTTTTCAATGGTGTTCTTCTTTCCTTCTTCTCCTTTATTTCCATCGACTCCCATCACGTATAAGTGACCACTAGAGTTGCACTGATATCCTTTTTTTTTTTTTTTTGTCAATATCAAAGGCTCGTACAAATAGCAGCACTCACGGCGGTAGCCCGGGGACTAGCGGTGTCCATTCCTTGACTAGATTGCATATATAGCAGACTTGTTCTTAGACTAGTTTGTCTAGACTCGGCCAAAGGGCCTTGCTAAAGGTGGCAAGACGGAATTAGTAGGTCCGTATATCACCGGGAATCGCGACACTAGTGGCTGCGACTCTGCAATGCGTCTGCAAGTCACTCACTCGAGACATAAAATGATTGCAATAGTTTTTTTTGTTTTTTTTTTACACTCAATCAAGGTGGTCTTATAGCTGTTTCGAGATTGATGTCCAAATCAGTGAGTCTCGGAATATCGTTTGGCCGCCAGCTGTAGAGTCTACCTCGAACACCATTGGCAGTTATATCCCCTGTTCTTGATAGATAATTATAGTGAAACTATAGTTAGAAATGAGATACTATTGTTGTTATCGTAGATAGCTCGAGTAAAAAGAGCCAAAATTATAGCTTCCTGATACTCGACACCACAGTAATTTTTCGAAAGGTAGTAGTTATAATGCATCGCGACTGGATGGTAGGATCCACTGCATGTTGTTCGTTGAGAGGATGGAAATACTCGTTAGATAAATTCCTTCCACATCAAAGGGTGGCTCCGTTGCATCTTCGCTCGCATATATTAGCACACTCACAAGACCGACATGGCTACGAGTATCTAGACAAACGACCAACTGCATAGACTAGAATATGTACTGTCAGGGCGACAGAATGGCATCAGTTGTCTAGAGTGGTACTGCTGTAGAGATATGTATGTATGATATCATCGTCTGTCACACCTGTGCGTAACGGCCGTATCTCGAGCCACAGCCTCCCGCTACTGAAGCCTGCTACAGACAAATGCTTAGGGGTCGTTCTGTCGGCCATCTAAGCCAAGTACACCGGCGCCTAAACGGCTTTTGGACGTTGTGTTCATCTCCCCGTCATCCGTTTAACGTTAGTTTGGCTGGCACCTCTCGGTCTGCCAAAGTGAAGTATAAACCTGGCAATATAATCCTACAAATAGGGCTGTGAAACTTGACCTGAGTAGTTCTTGTGTGGACAGCCAAAACTGAGTTCTCTAAAGAATATCAGAAGAGCCGCAGTAGGAGCCGGGTTATTCTAAGACTCATGGCAGCGTAGCAAAGAAGAGAGAAAAGGAGACTCGGTGAATAAAATGTCCCTTCAATTGCCAGACAACTCGATAGTTTAACAGCCAGGCAGCCAGACAAGCAAACAATATTTACAAGATATCCAGGTTGTAGTCAGACAGAAGCTTGCTCGACATTCAGATTGCCAGCTGACTGGCCTGATTGGTGCCACAATATCACCGGGCTGGCATGGCCTATAACAACAACGAGCAGAAGGAAGAGGCGATAGCAACCTCAGGGTTTGAGAAGTGATTGATTTTGATTTGATTATATTTAACGTCTACCTAAGAAATGGCCAGAGAACGACCAGTCACAAGTCACTGGGCCATAGAAGGATTATACTTGACTCAAGAGCTGCCTCATAGCTTCGTAACTTAATCCGGCGAAGTGAACGGCGGTTTCGCCCGGTCGCCTTTCGAGCTCTGATTCCGGTCTATTATCTATGAAATCTCATTTTCGTTTGTGATTGTCTTTGGAGATATCACTATATTCGTATTTTCGGTCTGTTGGAAATCAGACATAGCTTTTTATACTGGGTTGATCGCTCTTCGATATCAACTCCACCAAAGAAACGCCGCCAGTAGCTGGCTAGCTGGCTAGCTGTAGTTGATATTTGTGTCTTTTTAATACCATATATATGTACATACAAGTACAAATACTGATATTTACCATACTAAAAGAAATATATCAGGATCTTGGGGCTATCAACGCCATGAGCGGCATACCATACCTCTATCTTTTCATAATACATGACTCTGAATATCACAGATTTTCATATGAGATTAACGTATCATTCGCTAATTTAAACCATATTGTATAGCTATTCACAATGGCTCACTCATGGCCAAACCCAAATCCCTTAAAAAAACATCTCTAGTCAGCCGCCTATATATATGTCTTTGAGCTTACTTTTTACTAGGTTTCTTGTAAAGTCTGAGTACTTGCTCGCGATTGAGTCACATCATATCTTGGGCATTGTTCATTATGTCTTTCAATCAGATGTCTCTGTATCTTTGTTTATTGGATCAGCATGAACAGCACATATTTATATTAGCACGCGCCCGATACATGGCATCTTGGCCCGCTATCAGAGGCCGCAGCGCCACCTTCATCTTCGCAAAGTAGTATGTATGTAAGCACTACTCGATGTCTCTAAGCGTTACATTGCGGCTTGCCTCGCTTCCCCGACTGGCTAGTCTTTCTAGAGCCTAGTCGTGTCTATAGCTTAGCCAACCAGCAGCAACACCATCGACTGTTGGAGGCGTCTTTGGTCATTCACTCTCACCTCATCTTCTATATGGTGTGTGTACGTACGAATCTATATCTTCAGCCGTAGTCTTTCTCATATAAGTGGCTCCCCAGCAATCTTTGTGCCGTGTCTCTTTTAGAGAGATGGCGTGCATTGGTTTGGTTGAATGTGAATCAGCATGTAAAGCCAACACTAACACCGGCCCTTCCCGCCTTGTCTTTTATAGTGAATAGCTCTGTCGATGGCTTTATCCGTGTTTCTATCTTGAACTAGCCTAGCACACATTGCCTTTCCCTCGTGTTGATGATTCATTTTCTGGCTGACCTGACGTCTTCTCTATGCCCTCTGATGCGCATATGTTAGCTATGGGGCCTTACATTATTGGCTGGAGCCCTGCTGTAGTATTGTTTTGGTCTTTGCCACGACGCCTCCCTTGACAATCATATATATAGATGGCCTACAACTACGAGCTGAAGTCATGAAATAGTTTTGTTGAGTAGCCTCGTTGAATGATGATCTAACCTATGTCAGCAGGACATCTCGCGTCGATAACCTACAGTCTCGTTTCTGGCAGAACTACAACTACCCCGATTTTTTTTCTTATGCATGGCGTTGATTATGTCACAATCTGCATACCACATGATGGCATGGGCTTCTAGTACATACGTAGCCCGATGTGTCTCTTAGAGTAGTTAATATGATGTTGTTATATGCATGTCTCTGTCTCCTCTCTCTTTATAGGTTCACTTCTATTCGCCCGTTTATTAGACAGGCCTTATCGTCGCTTTTCCTTACAATATACTGGCGACTCTATGTACATGTTTACTGTTTCTTTTCTGCACTTTTATTCATGTTCGAGCCCCTTCCACGCTAAAGTTATATTGGAGTTAAAACGCATATGCGCATTCTAGAAAAGCATTCTGCCATGCTTGCACTATTTATTGCACACCCTGGAACTAGGCTATATCTTCTATATTGCACCTCTATTATAGCTTGAATTCTAGTGCTTTCAACCGGTGTTGAACGCTAGCTCTTCTTCTAATTTGCTGATACGCATCACTAAAACTGTCAGTCTTCAGGTTATCCATCCCGATGTAATTATAGTTACTATATATTAACGCGTAGGGCTGCCAGCTCCATGTCAATACCTGGTTGACATTTAGTTGCCCATTCTGTTCCATTTGATATCCGCATTAAGACACCATAGATTACATTCTACGGGCCAGGTTTGATGGTCTACAAGCTCGAACTCTTACAGCTTCCTCGGCCCATAAGCCGGATAGGTGATGTTCTAGATGTGAGCACAAAGCACAAATACATGATTTACAGAGGAGCAGGGTAGGGGGGAGGGTGTTATATGGCCAAGCTGTTATATCTATAAAATAGCACACGCCCACCCATCCAAATTACGTTCACACCCTCCCTCTATTACAGTACGGAAGCAGAAGAAAATACACAGCTCACACATATATACAGATCTATCTATCGCAACCCTAGTTGGGCCACACCTCATCCCTAAGCTACGGCCTGCTTGATAGAATAAACTCGATTTTGATAGCTATTCACCACACTGTTGATTAGTTTTAGTCCTAGATGGCGACTAATGTGCTCTTATTCTGCACCTGGTTCTATGACTCGACAAACAATCTCGAGTGAATCCAGTCGAATCGAGTCGTAGCATGACAAACCGAACCCTGCTCGCCTCGTACTACAAGTACGAGCCGTTCCCCCGGCTAACTTTGACGTCTGAAGAACTTTCATTATTCCGCAGTTTCTTGTTTGTCTTGTAGATGCACGCTACTTCCACATAGTCTATTTTGTTTCCATCTCCCTGCATACAGATTGAGCTTTAAATCCATAACAAAAATCTGCAATAACCACTGCCACCTCTACTGCCACTGCCACTGCCACTGCCTCTTACACACTTATATCCGTCTTTCAGAAACATCGTGACCTAGTCCTACGTAGGGTTTGTATATCCAATGATGGCAATTTCCATGCATGGTCCTGCCAATAGACGACCGATCACCGGTGCTCTCCCTGTTCCCATCTCACGTCCTCAAGTTGGCATAGAACGGCTTCCGGGCCGCCGAAACATCAACGAGCCCAGAGAAGCAATGAACTGCAAGTCCTGCAGAAAGAGAAAGGTTAGTCACCGCCGTGTAGTTCCTCTACCATTAGGCTCCTTCGTCGTTTATGCTAACACAATCGTGCTAAGATCAAATGCAACCGTCTCCGTCCATCATGTGAGGCCTGCCAGGTCTTCCAATGCCCATGCATATATGGTAACGTCTCCTATTCGGGCACAAAGCACCCAAGCGCGTCCCCTTTCAAGTATATGCCACCCGGCCTTACTGAGTTAAGTTTCTAATGACTTTATTTAGATGCCGTTCCTAAGAAACGTGGTCCGAAGAGTGATGTGCTCGAGGCTTTATTGAAGCGGGTTGATGGGCTAGAAGCCAAGCTCAAGGAAAAGAGAATCAAGGACAACAGCACATTGACATCTTCCGGCGAGCATTCACCCATAGAGTCTTCCAATGCCGATATCGACATGATATTGCAGCTTGAGGCTGCCGAGGCTGCTGATAATGGAACTGGCCCTCCCTATGTAGATACCACTTCTGACGATATGGGCTCTGCCTCTGTCGGCGACTATTCTGAGTAAGTAGATCGGTACATTGAGTCCATCCTTAGAGTCTATCACTAACAAGCAAATTATCTTATAGCAGTGATATCAGCCTGGCACCAGAAACTTTACTGAACACTTACTTCACTAAATCGCATGGAAAGCCTTATCATATCTTAGATGAATCTACGCTTCGTCAGCGTAATCAACTCGGTCAGGTCCCGTCGTATCTTCTCAACGCAATATATGCTATTGCCAGTCGGTATGCTTCAACTGAATTATATTCTCAATATCTATACATGACTGTTATCTAACGATTTTTGCCCTAATTGCGCCTTCTAGACATACCGTCATGCCTCAAGGCCAGCAAGCCGCCATCCAGATTAGCGAAAGATTTGCCCTCAAAGCTAGAAACGACCTTGACATTGATGAGCCGTCCGTAGACGCATTACAGGCGCTGCTTCTTCTTGTCTTGGCTTTCATAGCTGCTAACAAGGGCCGAAAGGCATACATGATGCTAAGTGAGTACCATCTCTCTGCCCTATTACCAAGCAAAACTAACATGAAAATTCACACCCTCTAGCTAGCGCTGTGTCTATGGCTCTTGCTCTCGAGCTACATCGTGAAGTTTCTTCACAGGCGCGTATCACATCAGTTGAGCGGGAAACACGCCGTCGTTTGTTCTGGACCTGCTATGTCCTTGATCGACTCATGGCTTCGGGATCCAAGAGACCCTCCTTGATATCGGACTCGGCCATCATTCTACGTCTACCTTCGTGGACTCCTGATGGCGCAACCATGCCCGTAGAAGCAGACTTCTTCCAACCTAAAGCATCAGCTCACACATTCCCTCGTCCTGATGGTAACGCACGCTGCAAGTATGCCTTGTTGATCGAAATTAGCCGTGCATTGGGTATGTGTACGCAATATCTAGCCATTAGTGGTATGAACGGAGACACACACGCTCCATGGACCCCAAAATCGGCTCTGTCGCAGCTTCGCCACGAGCTTGATACCTGGAACTCGATGACAACAGATATCTATAGTTCTCTAGAAGGCGTGCTACGTCACCCAGAAGCTACTGTCTTGATCATGAGCAAGCTCATCCACCATTCACTTTACTGTCTACTATACCGCCCATTCTTACCCCTTAGCCTGACTGACCTGTGTCGGCCTTCGCAATACCAGTCCTGGCGGGTTGATGCCACCAACACCTGTTTTGCCCATGCCAACGCCATCATCGAGCTGTTCAACGTGGCAAAGCAGATGGCTTCAGTGGAATGGCCGTCCTTTGCAGGGACGTGTCTTTGTGTTGCCGGTACCGTTCACATTCATGGTGCGCGCTATGAAAACAACGGCGTAAACTTCGAGAACAGCCTGTTTTCTCGGTCGTCAGAGAACTTCTCCCGTGGACTCAAGAGCCTTGAGGAGCTGGGGTCAACTTGGTCTGGCTTACAACACCAACATGATGCCCTCAAGTCTCTATGGACGGCTCATGAGGACCTTCTAGCACAAACGTCTAGTGCCCCGCCCAGTCAGCACATGCCCACGGTCAACTTTGGTGACTTCTTTGATCGATATACCTCGATCGGTACTATGCCTTTCAACTTTGACGCAGTCCATCTCAACTTGGCTGACGTTATTCTCAACTCCACATCGATCGTGTTTGATGACGACCCCCCCTCACCAGTCTCGAGTCATCATAGGAGAGCTTCAGGTTCTGCACAGCCACAGTCTGCTATCAGTGTAGATACATCTATCTTCAGTCCTATCACAACTCGTGTCGATACGCATACCCTATCCAGCACACCAATATCCGCCATTTCCATAGCCAAAATCATTTCACACTCTCAGTCACAAGCATTCACTACCGATGCCCCACGGCAAAGCATCGGGGATATCTCTCCCAGTGACTCTATTGTCCCTGTTTCTTCCGGCGCATTCGCACTTCCATTTCACTCGCAGCTTGCTCCAGACTACAGAAATAACTACCAGCTCACTTCAACATCACAGCCACCACCTAATGTCTCTGTTGCAGAGACACATTACACTCCTTTCTCATTCGGTGATGGTGCGCATTGGCCTGACGAATCCATGTCTCTTGACAAGGTATATTCCTCCGGCATTGTACCTGTGACGCTCGGGAAGGAAGACGGTCTAGTTTCGTCCTCTGTTGAGGGACTAACACACCCGTTTTATGATATCATTACGGGCTTTTCAGACCCGCAGAAAGCATCATTGCATCATATTAACTCGGATTCAACCCGAAAAGATTTTGAGTACCTATTCTCAGCACAGGCATCCCATGTCTAAGTTGATGCACAGTAGATTGCATCATGTATTGTTATTGGGTTCCCATACAACGATACTTAACTTGTCATTTCATATATATACTTCATTGGATAAGTAAATATTTCTCTAGCTTGTTATTGTCTATTTGTCAATTAACGTCTATTTTATTTGTCGTATCTTTTAATATTTGATTCTCTAAGTTTATGCCTAAATATATTAAGATAACTTTGATGTGAGGTGATTGTATTACCAGAAGTAAGAGGGTATAAAGGAGTAGTTGCATTCTTGTATTATCTTCTCTCCACTAGTTAATTGGAGTCCACTGGATACTATATGGCAAGTTGAATAATCAAGTTTGACAGTTTTAGTGGGCTTAGAATATGCCTGCTTACCAATGCATTTTCTGTGTATTTGTTTCCTTTCATTTTGGTATGAATGAGTCGGACGTTCCGAATCCTAGTGGTAAATAAAGGTTATAAAAAAATATTTAAAAAACAAAGAGATCCCCTCCTTACCACGAAGAAGAAAAATAAAAAATTGCAACTGCCGATTCCGCTGTAATTCCCCGTTACAGCAGTTGCTTAAATGGGGTGTAAGGTTCTAAATGGGGTTTGTTGACACTAGTAATGCTTATCTCGCCGCCTATCAGACCAATCGCCGCGCGTCGGCCGCCGTAAAAGTGGGGTCTCCGTGAAAAAAAATTCAACAGGTTCCCGATTTTGTTTCAAAAGCTTGTTCTTTCCTAGAAAACTCTTTCCTTCCCTTCTCTTCTTCTTTTTTTTCTTTGCTCTCCTTCTCTCCTACGGGAAGAAGAGACACACAAATCCTCTACCACGATCGACTTTAGCCTTTGCTTCTTTTATTCATTCTTGATTATCTGTTCTTGATTGTCTGCTAGTCTGCTGTTCCGTTCGTGGATAGCATATTTTGTCGTTTCTTCAACCTCCAATCTCATTTTTAATTCTTTCATTTTTTTCTTATACACAATGGCCGCCAAGGTTCTCGACTTCACCACCGCCGTGAAGATGCTGGAGGAGTACTCCGAGCGTGATGGTCTTGACATCAACGAGCTCATGGACACCAAGAAGCACGGTGGTCTGACCTACAACGACTTCCTGTTGCTTCCTGGCTACATTGGCTTCCCGGCCTCTGCCGTGACTCTGGACTCGCCCATCACTAAGCGTATCACCCTCAAGACCCCCTTCGTCTCGTCGCCCATGGACACCGTCACTGAGCACGAGATGGCCATCCACATGGCTCTACAGGGTGGTCTGGGTGTCATCCACCACAACTGCTCGGCTGATGCCCAGGCCGACATGATCCGCAAGGTCAAGCGCTACGAGAACGGCTTCATCCAGGATCCCGTTGTTATCAGCCGTGAGACCACTGTTGAGGAGGCCAGACAGCTGAAGGAGAAGTGGGGTTTCGGCGGTTTCCCCGTCACTGGTAAGTTCTCTCAATATCGTGATCTTATGTTCATAAAAGGATTGTTATGATGAAACAACCATATAATTTAACTTTCGTTCCACTGAAGTTATAGACATTAATTTGTCATGTGGATAACAATAATCTGACCCCTCAATCCTCCACAACCATTTTTTCAATCATTGTTTGTTTGTGATCTCATAGCTAACAATTCTGGTTGTCAAACAGAGACCGGCAAGCTTGGCTCCAAGCTGCTGGGTATTGTCACCAACCGTGACATCCAGTTCGAGTTCGACGCCGAAACCACTATTTCCAAGGTCATGACCACCTCTTTGATCACTGCCCGTGCCGGTGTCACCCTGGCCGAGGCCAACAAGATTCTGGCTGAGTCTAAGAAGGGCAAGCTGCCCATCGTTGATTCCGAGGGCAACCTAGTCTCCATGATCTCGCGCTCGGATCTGACCAAGAACCAGCACTTCCCTCTGGCCTCCAAGTCTGCCGATAACAAGCAGCTGATCTGCGCTGCCGCCATCGGCACTCGCCCCGAGGATAAGGACCGTCTGCAGAAGCTGGTCGATGCTGGTCTGGATGTTGTCATCCTTGACAGCTCTCAGGGCAACAGCATGTACCAGATTGAGATGATTAAGTGGATCAAGGCCACTCACCCCAACTTGGATGTGATTGGCGGAAACGTCGTCACCCGCGAGCAGGCTGCTAACCTTATCGCTGCCGGTGTTGATGGTCTGCGTATTGGTATGGGCTCAGGCTCTGCCTGTATCACCCAGGAGGTCATGGCCGTCGGTCGTCCTCAGGCCGCTGCTGTCCACTCCGTCAGCAGCTTTGCTGCCCGCTTCGGTGTTCCCTGCGTTGCTGACGGTGGTATCCAGAATGTTGGTCATATTGTCAAGGGTCTTTCCCTTGGTGCCTCTACCGTCATGATGGGTGGTCTTCTGGCTGGTACCACCGAGTCTCCCGGTACCTCCTTCGTCTCTCGCGAGGGTAAGCTAGTCAAGGCCTACCGTGGTATGGGCTCCATCGATGCCATGCAGGATAAGAAGGCTGGTGGCGGTGGCAAGGACTCGCAAAAGAGTAACGCTGGTACCGCCCGCTACTTCTCCGAGGGTGACAGTGTTCTTGTCGCCCAGGGTGTCACTGGCTCCGTTGCCCACCGTGGGTATGTTATATCTCTTGCGACCACCCTTCAATTCTTCGTAACATAAGTACTGACAATTCTTCCTTTTTCTAGTCCTATCTCCAGATTCGTTCCTTACTTGGCTGCTGGCCTCAAGCACTCTATGCAGGATGCTGGTGTCACTTCTCTGGAAGAGCTCCGCACCGGTGTTGCTGCCGGTACCGTCCGCTTCGAGCTGCGTTCTACCTCAGCCCAGGTCGAGGGTAACGTCAACATGGAGTCGTACGAGAAGAAGCTGTACGCTTAAACGCATCTCAGCTTTCTTACAATGAAAAAAAATCTAACAATATAGAAAAAAAAGATATTAACAAAAGAGCTGGTTTCTTTATGAGGTTTCTAATGAATCAAGTAGACCCTGCTATTCGTTAACGTTGGGTATCATTAGGGTTTGATGTTTTATAGGGTTTATAATGGTTTTACACAGTACAGACAAATACTAAAATTACTATCCTTCACCCACAACAGTTTGGAGCCCTCCCGAAACGGAGTGCAACAGACCTTGTGGCCTGTGTGATCCATGATATAGAGAAGAACTGGAGCGAGCGAAAGGTCTGCACTCTGGTGACTATGGATGTCAAAGGAGCCTTTGATGCCATTCTCCCCGGCAGGCTTCAATGCCGCCTCCGTGAACAAGGCTGGCCCCCAAACTTGATAAAATGGGTAGGCTCCTTCGTCACAAACAGAAAATGCCGG
>RHLR01000780.1:0-13710 GCA_009806335.1 Davidsoniella australis
TCTTTTTTTTTTTTCTTTTTTTTTTTTTTGCCTGTCTCGCCCAAGCCCTGACGGACAGCCCCTCCTCGTCCCCTCTCATTCCCTTCAGGAACGATACTTGCATACGCATTACGACAACTAATAGTTCTATAACAGGCACAGGCACACAGGCACCATTGTTTTGTAGTAAGTTGGTGGTGGTAACTGTTTTTTTTTTATCCTCCCAAGGACCGCCGGTCTCAGCGACAGGCCCCCCCCTCCCCTCAACCTAGATGTGATATGCCATTCAATGCAATGCAATCCCAATAGTCTCTCTCTCTCTATCTCTTTTTTTCAACTCACCCATTCGTTCCCCGGCATCTTGTTGGTTTGGTCTCTGCCATTCATCGTCGCTTGGCTGTTGAGCTGCAGGCAATCTTCCAACGCTAGGGCTCTGACCACCTTGAATCATACCCACCCATACGCACACACACATGCATATACATGTATGTACATATGTACACCAAAGATGAATGCTACGTGCTACTTCTTCTCTACTGGGCATGGCAGCGCTACCTTAATAGCTATATACATCTGTTCTAGTGGCTAGTGTCACAGAGATGTCTTTTTGTCGCTACGCCTATGCGATTTGCGATTTGCGATGTGTAGGAGGTCTTGTATGTGTGTGTTCATATGCGACCCAGCATAACGTAAATCCAATGTACAAGTCCTTGTTATTACATTACTAAATACTACCGAATATTCGTGTATTATCTCTTTCTCCTTTCCCTGAATCTTACATGTAAGGTACGCCACTCTCGAGCATGAGACAACGCCAACGCATAATAGATACACATACAACATATATTTTCAAGGGTATCATATCACTAGCCCCAAAAAATAGTCTAGGCAAGACAAAAAAAAAAGTCTGGTTCCAGCTCACCTTCGTGCACCATCTTCGCCAGCCCAGTCGCGGTTACGTCACAACAAAAGAATTATATTCCTTGCTTCTTCTTTTTATCCACCTCGCTTGAAAAGTAAGCAAAAATGCATATTGGAGGGAACAAAAACAAAAAGAGAGAAGCAAACTTAGACTACTTTGTCCGCCAAAGCTGGGCTAACCGTGGAACTAGGGCAGAGTCAGGCAATAGCGATCACTACTGATAATGGTAAGTTTACCTTTTCTACTCTTCTTGTCTTTTTTTTTCTGTTCTCTTTCACTTGATCGTTGTTTTCTTTCTCTCCCTTCGACGATCTTGGATAGAGAGCAGCTGGCTAAAAAAAGAAAAGAAAAAGCCAGAAAAACAAGAGGAAAACAGAATAGAAAAACTAATACACGACTTGTTGGGTCGCATGCTACCGTCTTTGCGCACGGGATCATCATCGTGACTTACTTGATCATTCAGCCAAACAAAATAGTCGTAAAGAAATTCCGCAGCACTCGATAAATTCGATATATTGAGTTTTAGTGTTCTACTCATGTTTCTTGACTCTCTACTTTTTTGGTATTATATTTAGAGGTAAGATAGCTCCTATCAGTTGCTTATTCTACTTTACGCCACCAGATAACTGTCACTTTTCATACTACAAAATAATCCACACATTTCTAGGGGAAGAGTTCTTCTTGAACTCACTTCAAGGCCCCAAGTTAAAGGGTCTTGTATATCACTTCAGACATTTTTTATTTGTTTCTGTCGACGTCCGGTTCAAGTCAAACTAATTACATTGTGGAGGTTAATCAAGAATAAAATAAAGTAACGTTATATTTGATAAAATAATGTATAGTCTCGTCTTTCAAGCACTTGTACTATAGTTTGAAAGGAGCAATACAAGCAAACAAGTCAGGGTTTTGATTTGTTGCTTTAAGTGTTTGTTTCGCTCTATTGAGGAGACAGACTCTTTTGTTTAAGAGAAAAAATAACAGTTATATACATGTTTTATCATGCTATATCCGTAATTATAGACAGCTTCAAAAGCTTTAGGAGGAGCTATTTGGAAGGAAACACAGTCTAAATCACGGGATTAGTTGGTTTTTGATACATATTACATATCTCATATCACTACTACATATATCACAGAAAAGAATATAACCGCCTGGATGAACTGGACCTTCTATTAGTCCAACTTGCTAAGACTTGGTTTCTCAGCTGAAGGTGCACATGGCTATATACAATGTAGTAATATTGATGGTGTATTTTGTTTTGTCTAGACCTGAACTACATAGCATTAGAGTTTAATTTTCTTTTTTTCTACTCCCCTCCTCTTCTTTTCTCTGAGGTAGCATCACGTACAACTTATATGTGCATTATAATATTTGCGCAGTTAGCAAACTCCGTTTCGTGCGGCTGCACAGACTTTTTGTTAAACTATCCGTCCAGTGGAGAATAGCGGTCTTAAGAGACGATGAAAATATAGCTACAGATACGTACAAAGGTATTAAAAATCTGCTTAATGGCAACAGAATAAAAGACGAACAGCTAATTACAGAAATTCCTTTTATTCGTGATCGGGTTTGAATCCGCCTGAAAAAAGAAGCTTAAAAAGGCCTCTCTCTTGCCTTGCTACATTATCAGTAGTTATATCTATACAAATATATTAGTACTAAAGTAATGTTTGCAAACCACCTCATTTTTAATTCGTAGTGTTACGAAACTGGGTATTTGTACTGATACCGATAGTAGTGGCAGTGGTATCTCACTAGACCATCCTCATTCGCTCATGAGAAACAACAGATTGTTAAATGTATCGGCCGAGCTTATCTGTATACTATGTGTCCATGTATATGAGTGAATACATTCATTCATTACTAAACTAAACCAGTACGACACCAAATCCCTGAACCCTTTGTCTTCCAATCAATCGATTCATCGACCTTGCCTAATGACAGATAGACCAGAGATCTACATATCACCAAGTGCTTTCGATTTTCTTTTGGTGGACTTCATCTTCTTCTCATACTGCTCTATCTATATAGGTATATAGGTATTTCTCCTCTTTCTATCATCTTACCATTAGTTATATGTAGTTAGCATGTGATCTGGTAGATAGTAAATTTAGTCAAGTTCCATCCATGCCCATCTTCCCCTCTCGAATATCTGTATTTCCCCTCTCTGTTTCCTCTTCTAGCTTATTGCTACGACTACTACTACTACTACTACTACTACTACTACCACGTCTTTTCATTAGTACATAGTACAACTAGTTGAATGTCGTTGTCAGAAATCAAGCAGAACCACTAGTCATTAGTACCGCTAGGCAATAGTAAGTTAGTACTAATATAAATGCCAGCAACAGTAGTAGCCATAGTGGTTTTTATTTTCCAACTAGTTGTATTAGATTGCTACTGCTACTTCACCGCATATCCGTCCAGCGCAGCCCAGTCAATTTCAAATACAAGTATCCACCGACTTTCCTACCGTGCCTATTATTTGTATGCCTTTGATTCGCTGTTTGGCTTACCTGGGACGGCAGAGTTGCTTTACAAATGCCAGGTGACCTGCTTAGAAACCTCCTCTTCCTCCTCCTCCTCCGCCGACTCACCGACAACAGACACAGTGCGTGCCTGACCAACACGCAAAAGAGGGGCAAGCGCAACAATGTACCTGCAGAGTATCTCTTGTGCCTGGCATCAAAAACGGGGAAGTAAGAAAGAAAAAAAAGGGAGGGGTGGCACACACACACACACACACACAAAGTTCCCCTCACTGTATGTGTGTATTCTACGCCTTTTTTTGTAAGGGCCTCCTTTCTTCACTAATTTGGCTACTTGTATGACTCGGATTCATAAAGCGAAGAAAAGAAAAAGGTCTCCGCAAGGTAGTGCAGTTTTTCCATCGAAGTTGTCAAGGTTATCGTGAAGATATGTGGCTGTGGGGAAAAGAAAAGGCAAAAAGAAGTGATTGTATTTCTTTATATTTGTGCGGAATATTCGGATAAGTTTAAAACCACTCAAGCCCTAATGCGGCTCTTTTCTCCATTTTTTTTCAATATTTCTCTTAAGGTATCGAACAAAGCCACTCCAAACTCACTTACTCAGTAAACTTACAAAGTACAACGCAAACAAACAAACTTGAAAATGTAACGTATAAGATAGAAGACAATCGCTAGGGTTAATATAACCCTGGGAAACTACTACTCGTGATAAAACGCCCCGTTGGACTTGATGAGGAATCTAGGCTAGGATCTGCCTGCCAACTAAGGACGGAAGGAACAATCGAAGGCGCGAGGGGTTGGGTTCAAAGTAGGGCCTGAAATCCATTGATGAATTGCTTGCCTTGTCATCTGTGTCTTTCGAGAGATTGATGAGGTCATGTAAGAGAAAGACACTGATATTCACTGACGTATAGAGGATATGGACAAGACGTGCCCCCGTTATCGAGGACGAATAGGGACACCCTGAAATGAGATGTCGTTGATACTGGCTAAATAATATGAAGGAAGCGGAGAATGAAAGGGTCCTGTGCCTTCTGGCTAGCATATTCAGTAGGCTATCTTTTTGCTTGTGTCTTTGTCTACATTTATCTATGAACTATAACTTGGCGGCGTTATTGTTGCTATGGAAGTAGGTGGCCTGTAATTGAGCATGATCCTAAGCCGGGCTACTTGGGCATCCTCAGAATTTAGTTGTTGGTATTAGGTCTTCGACCCTTGTTGGCATTCTCAAAAGGAAGATGAAAACAAGAAGAAAAACGATAGGGGGGGGGCCTTGCTAGACTTACTTTCAAGATCCTAAGCTAGGCTTCGAAGCTTAGTTTTTTTCTTGTTGTCGATTTTTTCGATGACGACATCGTTTGGTTTTGGTGCTACAACAGCGGTGTCGATAAAATCGGAAGAAGGCCTGTTGAGAAAAAAAGAAGGAAATCGACTCTTTTTTTTTGCTCGATTATTATTATTATTATTATTTTCTTGTGGAATGACAGACAAGCCACAGTAATCGGAAAAATTATAGTTAGTTACCTATAGTTATTTTTCAACACTCAATATTTCGAAAGCTATTAATTATATCAGCTTGCAAATCATTCTAAAATTAGACATCGACGGTCATGTGATGATACCGTCATCTTTTCTTTGGGATTCGCCGTCACTAAAGAATCTCGATGGGCTTACAATCACCGATATCGTTTGTTATCATCATATCAACGAACTATCTTAATATTCCGTGATGAAATATGAGTGAAGTGGCGAAAAGGCACAATAGACAACCGTAGGGGCGATTTGCATTTGTACTTTGTAATTATGATGAAGCTGGAGATTATGTTTCTTAGGCTAGTTATATAGCTAGCTCTATTAAAATACAATAATCACTTCTTCTTTGCCACACACTTAAGCCAGCTCAGCCAAGTCAGCCCCCAACAAACCAATGTGTCAATATAAGTATTTGTCTCTTAAGACAGCGAAGAAAGAACACTGCTTGATCTGACTGTGAAAAACCAACCGCTTCTTGCCTTTGTTTACAACTTACATCCTCTGCCAGCAGATCATGGACATGTCATAAAAGTAAAAGAAACAATTTGCAACAAGGGCCGCCAACACACGCGTTTTGATTCCGAAGCGGTCTAGAGATATTGTTGTCATGTTTTGGAGACATATATTTTCATAGTCATAACTAGTCAGCACAATACAAGAAGATAATGAATTAGGACAACATATAATAAAAAAAAGAGGTCACATCGGGGAAACCGTCGTATTCTGTTTGTTTCTTTCTTTGTTTCTTTCTTTCGTTTTCATGGGCTGAACATTATTCTCTTAACTCGTTGAATGCCGACTATAGGAGAACGTTCTATCTGGTTCGCAATTGGTGCCTCTCTTTTTTGAATTCGTTTCGTGCTTAAACGAAAATGCATTTGAGAAACACGGGAAGAACTACTGGTTATTTCGTCTCCCCTTTGCAGCTTTTGCGAAGGGATCAGGGTGCATCTTGCATTGACGAGCCCGCCTATAATGATATTTCTGTCTTCTGTCTTCTTTCTCTCAGTCATACATACAGATACACTATATGTAGTCAGAAGTATATATATATATATATATATATATATATATATGTGTTATAGTATTTGCGTTCACTTAGTTAGGATCATCGATGGGAGAAGAGAGGCCCAGGGCAAGTCCTTCATTGTTATTATACATATCTACCATGTTTATATATCTTAGTGTCGCCTTCGGAGTATAACGCCAACAAGCTATCTTCGTCGGCCAACTGACGTGGCCGCAGCCCGAGAAAACTAGCGGAACGTTCTCTGTCCTATCAGCATCCGTAGATGCAAAAACATAACAAAAGGTGCATACTAGTGATTTGGCGAAGATCTTGATTACATCGCTGTACTATCTATATGTCTATATATGATTAATAGGCAAACGTTATAACAGCCGTGGTATGACATGTTTTTCAATATAGGATGATAAAAGTAGCCTTATTTTATGTCTCGGTTGATTTTAAACTTGTAGTTGGCTATATTGTGTTGCTAATATTTATACTTTGTACTTAACTATTAAGACTTGAGCAGTTAGATTGACTAGGCTCTAGGGTCAATGAACAAGGGAGGAATTGCTTTGTGTTTTTGTTTGCCTGTTTCCCTTTCATTTTGTTTATCTAGAAACATTTTAGAAGTTCTTAATCACTTAACTTCCCTGCTAGATACAAAGAAAGCCCTTGCAAGGCTATAATAGCCATTCCGTTACTTCCAGCATCAAAACTATGCCTTGTTTCCTTTTCCGAGAGCTGTAACGTGATATTACAGAATTATAGTGTCCCTAAAACTGCACGATCTCTTGTACACACGCTAGAAATATACTTGGTTTTTCTTTGTACTCTACTTCTACTCTCCTTGTTTTTCTTCTATACTGCGGCCTTATAATATTACCATATAACCACCAAAACCTACGCTAGCTTTTTCTCTAAGCGAGGGCTAGGCAAAAAAATCTAGACCGTGTGATGCTGGTTGTTTGCGATAAGTAGGATTGTTTCTTGGCGATTAATGCTACTCCATGTGCTCGGTATGAATCTGTATCTATAGTACGTGTTTTTTCTGAGCAGCAAAGTGGTAAAGTCGGTGTCCTCTTATAACTACAGATAAGATGCGTACAAGGTGGCCTTGAGAACGAGTAACCTACGCAAAATCTAGTCTTGAATCTCTGTCATATTCTGAATTTGACTTGACAGTCTAGACTTGAACAAGTCCTGATCAGATTGCCCTTTTTTCCCCTCTGTTGCCATCATTCACTATAGAATCCCCTAGAATTGTAGGTAATTGATTCCATGTCCCATTTCTTGCTTCTCCCTTTAGAATATATTCCTACTATCCGGGTCATATCATATTGCCATGTATTCCCATTACTAGGGGATCGTTTAACTAAGAAACATATCTCCCTTCTTCTTAATGCCATTTAAATTGCCGTTCCTACATGAGGAATGAAAGAGGGTGGGTGGGTGATCTTTTTCTTTTATTGCTGTAGGAGGCTGAGGATGATATGCATGCCAACGATAGATGTAAAACGCCCCTTCTTTTTATATTTTGCTATAGGTAGTGCCACAAGTAATCTACATATCTGTATGCTGTAGCCCGAATATCTTTCCGTCAAGTCGGGATATCTGCATTGTCGTACGAGGAAAAGAAGAGCTATATCAAAAAAGCCACGCTGATACTTTGTCCAACCAACCGAAACAGAAAGTAAGAGTCACCGAGGGGCATTTGTGTTATATACGTCATGGTAAATTTAATACTGGATATTCTATATGCTTGTAGATGCTGACTATAATGATAATGCTGGATATAAATGATGATAACAATGCATGTAGACGATAATAAAAAACGACAAGGTTAATAAATGCTGTAGAATTAGCAAAACAATGAACTTATAAAGAAACATCCTCATAGAAGCTCAACATCGTCCATGGTGTCGTTTAGATCAACATCTGTATCTTCATCAGCACCACTTAGATACTTGTCCCGCAACGCCTGCTTCCAGTTCTCTATCGTGTCCACCCGGCCGTCCGCCAGCTGAATCTCACCGCGTCGGAGCTTGATCTTCATGCCTGGAACTAGAAACCACTCATGGCTTTTATCACAGACAATGATACGCGACGCCTTCAGGCTCATCTCTCCGTTCTGATGCTGATGGTCAAGATTACCGGCTAGCTCTAACTTGAGCTTCGCGTGGCTGCGACCCAGCACCTTCTCAAGCGCACGTTGACGGTTCATTGGCTTGATAACGTTTTCTAAGCACTCGATGCAGTAAACATCGAGACAGTGCGTGCACACCGCAAAGTCTGGGATCCGACCAATCGTGTCTAGGCACAGCGCACAAACTCGGGGGCCAAACCGCGAATAGGGGAGCAGCGGCTGTGCGAACGAGTCGGCACTTGTCGTCATACTGTCGGTAGCGATGGCCATGCTAAGGCTTTCCGTAGCAGGCTTGCGCATGCTCTGGTATAAAGCTTGGGCGTTCTCTGTGTCACCAATGGCTACCAAGGCACGAGAGATATTGTCTAGCGCATATGGGTCATTTTCGGGTTCGCCATCTTCGAGGATTGCAAGACTCTCCTCGATGATTCCAGTGAGAAGATGTCGCGCCTCTAGGGTTTCGCCGTTCAGCTGGTATATCAGGCCACGGTACAGCATCGCGTCATTGACATCCAGTCCCACTAGGCGTTGTGGCATATCCTTGTGTTGGTGGCGACGTAGGTGCATCTGTAGATCGTCAAGCTCCCCAATCCACTTCTGCGCCCAAGGCGAGTTGATACCTGCCGAAACCGCAAGGTGTTTGTATACGAGAGCAAGGCTACGTAACGACATGAGGTGCATCCGACGCACTAAGATACTGCCTCTGAGATGACTGCCAATCTTCAAGATATCATGATGAATATCTTCTGCCTTCTCGTACTCGCGAGAGTAGAAGCGTAGCATTCCGAGCGCAAGTCTGAGATAGAGCTCTTTGGCTGGGTCCTGCTGTCTGATGGCCATACGGATCGCTTCATGAAATGCCAGCGTCATGAAACCAACGTTGCCGCATATGCAAGCAGCGCGGGGGATAGTCCATTCAGCCAACGTACCGAGAGCAGCCTGACTGACTAAAAAGTCATGAAGTCTAGTGGTCGTCACAATCTTGTCACTCCCGGACTGCTTGTTAAGCCAAATCATCATTTTCATGATATCCGAGTGTCTGTTGTTCTTGCCCAGCACCGATAGATAAGCGGCTTCTGGGATGAATTTGTCTCGTTCGTATGAGTTGTTGATGGCCTTTTTGTAGTATGACAGAGATTTATCTGTTTCACCCAGTTGGTGATAACAGTCCGCAATTTGTAACTGGATAGTGGATAGTCGCCATGCGCTGTAATCAGCGTCTTTCATGCTTTTCGTGCTAATGTTGTTCCCTCGAAATTCTAGCTCCAGAGTCTCGCAAAGACGACTGCGCAATAATGCCTTTGTGTAGTCTTTGTTAACAAAGTGGCAGTATGCTATACGACCATAAGTTTCGATCATGTTGCGATCGACATCAAGCGAAGTCTCGAAATTGGTCATAGCTTCATTCACCATCTTAAAAACAAGATATGTGCTACCAACACGTCGAAACCAGTGG
This sequence comes from Davidsoniella australis, assembly GCA_009806335.1. NCBI lineage: Eukaryota > Fungi > Ascomycota > Sordariomycetes > Microascales > Ceratocystidaceae > Davidsoniella > Davidsoniella australis. The sequence continues at coordinate 9,535 of RHLR01000780.1, forward strand.
CCAGTCTTCGGGATATCGGATGCCCAGTTGAGTGCCGTTTCAATGCGGTAACGAGGAGCGATGTGTGACCAGTTGACATCGGAGTCTGTCCACGACTTACCTGATTGAATGTATGCGACACTGTGAACAATCTTTAGGCATAGATGAGTTGGAATCCACTTATCGAAACTAGGATCGAGCCACGCCGAAGCATACAAGCGGCCAATCTTCTCAACAAGCCCACCTGGCCTCTTGACTGCATCCTGTGCCCAGGCTTGCGAATCGGGGTCAAGGCTGCTGACGACATCGGGGTCAGACATCCACTCGGACAAACATGCCATGTTGGCATCAGTGAACAGCTTGAGACTATCCTCCTCCTGTGTCCAACCTAGGACATATCGTCTGATTGTGAGAAGTCTGATTAGACTCCGGCCAATATCTCGTTTGTCCAGTGTATCGACGTTATGCCTATTGACGGCTACTAGGTGCTCCTGCCAGTACCAAGAGGCATACCGCCAAAGATTGATACCAAGAACAACCTGTGTCTGCTTTCCGGTAACAGCACCAGTTTTTGGAGCCGTAAGAACTTGAAGGCACGTCTTGAGAATATGAAGATTAGCTGCATCTGTATCAAAGCCTATATAGGGTCGGCCGTTTTCGGACTTGGCTACACACTCGGTGTGCTTTTTGAAGAACTGAGTGATGGATTGATGAAAAAAGGCGACATCTGTCTTATAGATGTTTGAATCGAACTGGAAATTGGGCTGGGCGATATAGTCTGGACTGTGAGAGGACTTGGGCGTGCTAATAGAGATGAGATTGGGCGACTTTTGGGCGTCCTCAAGTTGTTTGACAAGGTCAGCTGTTGTGAAGCCATCTTCTCGGATCAAGGCAAAAAAGCACGAGTATGGTCCACGGAGCGACTCCTCCAAATTAAGTGGTGGAGCTCCAAAACGCAACTCAAAGATAGCCATGATCTCGCTCAGCTTGAGCGTCTCTTGGGCGCATGTGACCCATATCAGCATCTCGTTCAAGTCGTTGATCTGGTCTGTGCTAAGCGAAAATTGCATGCGTGCAATCGTTTGGCGAAACATGTCGTCGGCTTGAGCTGGATATTTCTGTACGCTCTCGAGAATCGATGCCATATGCGTGTTGTTGTTCATATCAGACAACATGAACTGGGCGAGGATGAAGAGGCCTCCGACCTTTTCGTTAAGAAGATTGATTATCTTTTTCTTAGTGGTCTCGTCGGTGCGTTTGAGAATGCGTGACTTGTTGACTTCTTCGGTGATGAAGGATTTAACATCATGGCTAGCTCGATCTGTCGTTATGACTATCTGGCTCAAGGAGAGCTCCTCATCTTCCTTTAATGTAATTATCTGATCTTGAAGAGTTGGCCGCCCTGTTATCAGAACCTGTAACTGGACTGCGGTTTTCGAGCTTGTACGCATTTTCCCCATATCAGCAAGAACTTCAAATAGCTGAGCTAGGTCGGACGGTTCTGCTTCGTCGATGCCATCGATTATGAGATATATTTTGCGTTTCCGGCTGTCGGTGATGATAGGCTTTTTGATAAGCTGGGAAAAGGCACTAGGGATGGTCTTGATTTCTTCACTGCTTTGGATGTTGTGCAACAAAGCCTTTGAGTAGAAATCATCGTCTTCAGCTAGTTGGAATGCAATATCCCGGATGGCTTGGTGGACCGACCGTGTCTCGGGTCTGTTTTCACGGAAGAAAAAGTAGGCAAATGAGTCTGATGACAGCTCGCTTGACGTTGACACGGTCTGACTTGCCCATGAAATGATCCGTGATGCTAGGAATGATTTCCCGGTACCTGTAGATATAGTGTTTAGTTTACATTGTTTGGGTGCATCAAGGGGCGATGATTAAACTGGGGTTGCTAACCTGGGTTCCCGGTGAGCCACAGAAACTGAGTCTCGCCTCTGTTCCACGTTTGAAATGCTGAATCTTTGATCAACCAGTCACCCGTTCCAGAGGTTCGTGATTTCCTAAGATATCGGAAACGGTCCTCCGTATAAACCGATGGTTGCAGAATATCCTTCACTTTCAAACGACTCCGTTGTATGGTCTGTTCTCGAGCTTCCTCGCGGAACTCATCCCACTTCTCCTCCATATGGTGCTGCATTGAGATGGCCCTTTTGATCTCAGCAAGAGTTTCGGCCATGACCATACTAGTTTCGCTCTCTACTAGCTTGTTGAGTTTGTCAATGACCGGTTGTACAGGGCTGCCTTGTCCTATCAGGCGCTTAAAGTATGATTTGGTGCGGCCGCGGTGGATTTCGACGACAGCCACTAGCATCACTTCGAAGATGGCAGCCATGATCTCTATGCACTTGGTACGCAATGGTGATGACATCTTTTCCCGAGTATAGAAATGGAGACGTGTGGTGAAGTCTTTCAGACGCTTAAACAGTTCTAGAATCGAGTCGTAGGCACTTGACACGCCATCCGCAGCACCGAGTAGCAGACTGACAGCGACGAAAATGGCTTGAGATGGCGCAAAGATCTGTTCAATCACTCCGCTAAAGGCTTGGGCAACCTGCTCGATGGGCCTCATGATCTCGCCTATGATGTCGATAATTCCATGCTGCTTCTCACGCCATGTGCCGAACATCTCGTTCTGGCGGTCTAAGGCATTGTTGAGATCCTCTATTGAGCGTAATGACGAGTCGAAGAAGTTGATGGCTTTCTCCGGACCTACAGTTTTCACGTAGGTTTCATGCGCTTCCTTGATGAGGGTGCGGAATAGCGCGTCCATATCGGAGCTGTGGTCCTTCTCCGAGCCAGAACTTGGGAAGGACATGGTGTTGATAGACATAGAGGATAGACCAATAGAGTATTCGCCGGGGTCGTTAATGTAGTAATAAGTAAAAGTATAAAGGTAGTTATTGGTATTTGGTAGTGGGTGTATAAAAAGCAAGTCGAATCTGAGTTGTGGGTAACACTCCAGTAAGCAACTCCTGATGCAACGGTGGAAGGTCGTAATAATATATAGAAATGGAGATGCTGTCAAGATCCAGTATATTAATGCAACGATAGATACTCTACGCCTGACTACAGTGCAGGGTCTTGGCAAGGGTAAGCCAATCGACAGCCGAACGCACCGTTTGGAGACTCTGAGCTGAGAGGAACCTCCAGCAAAGCCACGCAGCTAGCCAAGATTAAAGGCAAGGAGATGCCTACAAGAGACTCATCGAGAATTAGTATAGACTGGGCAATTCCAATTGTCTTGGATGCTTAGATGGGCAAAATGATGCACGTGAGGCCCTGAAACTGGGCGTGAAAAGGACATCAGCTAGTTGAATTGTATAGGTGGTAGAGAATTATTGAGGCGTGGATAAACAGTCATCACGTTGCCCTATGTACGATGAGACAAAAAACAATATGAATTTGTGGCTATAAGATCTAGATATTCACTAAGATATGGGAGAGCGAAAAGAAAATGTACTAAGATTTTGCGAATGTCGATGATATTTGGTAAAGCTGGCAGCTCCCCCATATTGGCAACTACAACATAACATACAGCTATACCAGCAACAATGGCTATGTTACTTATGCATAAAGGGTAAGAGCGGAGTTACTCAATATGTAATGGTATAATTGATGACTAATACATTGTTATGAGAACAAGGCCACTAGCATAACTTCATGGGCGGTCATAGGACTAGTGCGGATTGGTCTGCTCTTTTTGTAGCTTGCTCTGGAGGCATCTTGGATATGTTGGTTCTCAAGGAGCTATGATTTTCTGTGCGTAACCGCCGTGTTCTGCCTTACATTTTATTTGTTATTTCGATACTTTGGTATAACTAACCAACTAAATGCTAGGAAAAGAAAGGTGCTTCCCAAGGTGGTGCCTTCGGCTACCTGCAGAAAGGTTTCATTCTCGGGTTTCAAGTCGAAAGAAACCCCTCTCCTCTCTCCCTTACTGAGGGATCCGGGATATAGCCTAAATTTACTAGCAAAAAAGACTTCAGGAGGGCTAAAGAAAGATCTTTGCCTAGCCAATGGGTCGTTACACCTTGCCTAGACGTCACCACGTTAGATAACATTATATTTACTTTACCTGGGACTTGAGTATCCAATGACCTCCAGAATGTTCGTCTGTTTTGTGAATCAGCCTCAAAAACATAATTTTTGAAAGAACGTCGTGTCCCAGCTTGTTGGGAATTAGCCCCA
>RHLR01000781.1:0-13702 GCA_009806335.1 Davidsoniella australis
GTGAGACAGGCTGTCGAAAACATCATGTTGAACGGTACCGTTATAAGACTAGATGGAGCCATGCGTCAGCCGAGTAGGCTATAGTTGTAATGTGTGAGTACGCCTGATATATGCATTATCTGCCGTATGAAGCTCGCAGTGACAATACTACTGAGGGGATGTGTTGTCCATGATGAAACACACTTGTGTTTTTCATGTAAGATCCTATTTCACCTCGATATGTGGTGAAACTGGACTGTCGTTGAAGCTTCAATTGAGATACGAATGAAAACAGGACAACACATGTATTAAATCCCGAAGTCCATGATAACGTGGCCTTAATAGAGCATCTTAAGAGTTAATATTGGGTCTCTGAAAACGATGAACCGTAGCCTGTTCAATGGGCATCATACATATAAACCAATGATAAAATGCTTCATTGGAGAATGAGAGATTTGGGAGTCTGTCTAGTAAGTAAAGTCTAGAGCGAATAAAAAAACGGTAATATGACTTTATGCTGCAATATGTAGACGTATATACAGATATAATAGTTGCCAATTAGGGGAGTCCCGATTCAATTATCTGGGAGTTCCGTATGATGTGGATATACATATACATATAACCACATATAAACTATATATAGTTATGACTATTGATTTCATTTTATCATTTCATTTCACAAAGGCTGTAGTATGTGAAAGAGACAAATTAACCGACAAAGACTAATTGTTATACTTTGTTGACCAAATCTTTATTCATTGTACATTTTGCCACTGAACCTCACGCTGAACTGAACTTGATTATGTGTAGATCATATATATACCATTTCCATTTCGAATGATACTATACAAAAGCGTTAGCACATGTAATCCAGTATCCCTGTTTTGAAAATTGGCATATCCTGGACCCCTGTTGTAGTTGTAATTGTTCAAGTCAGAATATTTTAGACAAGGTTTAGTATAACATTGAAGACGTAAATGTCACATAACCACAACCATGGATGGTTACGTTACGTATGTATCGGTATAGTTACAGAACGCCATCTAACAAGTACAGAATCTAGTATGGCTTCGCCGTTCCATAAGATGCTGAATATAAACTTCTATATCAACATGAGTTATATTCGCTACAATGAAAGTAAAATATGTGAGTTGAAATTTGAAATTTATGCTATTCAATTATATTCTGCCTTGATCTAACTATTTCAGAATACCGAACATTGTCATACCTGGACAATTCTTTAGGAACTGTTATTGTGTAATCTTTCCAGGAAGCCGTCATCGGGACTTAGAAATCTTTCCATTATGGTCTGATTACATTGACTATCGCCGTCGATAGGAAGAAAACCTCCTTGGAGAATATTTTCAGTTTCCTCATAATCTTCGAGCCCTGACTGAAGAACGACGCCTGTCGTGGAAGTGTGGTCTATGGTTGTCTCGGAATCGAACGCTTCAGAGGGTATCAAGATCTCGGAGCCAGTTGACATTTCATCATTTGTACCAGTTCGAGCTATCGAGTCAATAGTAGCTCGAGTAGATATGTTTCTATTTCTTCGTCCATGGAGTGTAGTGACGTCGTGGTTGGTTTCATCGACATTTTCCTCTACAGCAGAGACCATGACATAGCTCTGACTTTCTGTTGAATCGGCCCTAGATCAGACTTAGTTAGTATCGAGCTGATGTCTGGAAGCATGATTTTATAAGGCACAACTAACTCGGATGACATATTGGGTGGTTGGTAGAATGGAAAGAGGTACTAAAAATTAAAAGTAGAGATTGTCTTTGAGAAACAAGTTGATTTGGGATGCTGTCGATGATGAGTGATCCATGAGTCTTATATACCTGTATCTGCAATTTCAAATCTAGCTGTACTCTGTACCATCTATACATTGGCTTCATCAAAATACAAGAATGCTTGGAAGGATGTTTGTATGCGCTGGCACGGTATCATTCATTATAAGGGCTTACACTTTCTGCATAGCTTCGTGTAGATATCAGGTAGTGGTGTCGTAGTATTATGACCAAGCCTACGATCAATGCCGTCGATGAACGTAGGTCATATTTCAAAGGCGGCATGACATATAGAGATATCATTGAGCATTGAATCTCAATATGGCGAAGCAAGAAAGATACACTGATGAGATTACAAGTCATTATCTTTGAAGGCTACTAGAGATACACCCAAGTTATATTCGTAGATGTTGGCTTCAACATTAGGTAGGAAGCGCATATGAAAGTGTGGTGGGGGGGGGGGGGGGGGGTGTTAGATGGTTACGATCGATGAGATACATAGAATTCAAATGTTAATTTCGGTAGTTTGGGCTGAATGGAGATACATATATAGATGTATTGGGCTGTGATCTAACAAAAATATTAGTATCCGCTCGAGATGTATGTATGTATGTATGTACCTACGAGAGATATATATAGTTAGTTGCTGTAGGACTGTATCAGCTGTGCTTGTAGCCCAAGCTTCTGTTTATAGGGACACATTCTAAGAATATTGCGATATCTTTCCATGAAGCCATGAAACGTAGAGAGTATGAATATGATTTTTCTTGTTTTCTTTCTCTTTTGTGGTTTCACGATTGCATATTGCTTATTACACATCTTATATTCTCTTTTACTTGGTAACAAAGAGGCTGTTCTTGACTAGCCATCTTTGACAAGAACAGGTGTATTATGTGTCTAGCCGTCACTGATCACGTCTTAGAGCGTGGTAGGGCTGGTAGAGAATAAGGTCTATAGCTTACAACTAAGCGTGGCAGTTAGGGGAGCTGAGATATGTGTCTAGTCATAATATGATATATTTGGTGAATGGATGTTCGCATTAGAGCCCCGGACTCGCTTGATTCCTGAGTATTTTTAATACACCGCTGATATTTAGCGGTGAAAGTACCGTACATTGACACCCGAAAGAAGTACATACATACATACAAGAGGTGCCTATAATGAATTGTCACTGGTTAGACCTTGCTCGAAATGTGAAATGAGCATACTTTGGCTCACTCAACGCCGCAAGACGACAGCCCATCCAGCGGAATTTCAGTCTTCCTATTCTTTTGATTGTAACATACCAATAAACTTGCAACTTAGCAACTATCGGTGAGCATTCCGTATTGGCATCCCGTGTTGACATTGATTGGACTGGGCTAGCGGAGTGGGGAAGCGTTTGTCGCTTGAAGGAATAGGAACCTATATGAAGATGAAGCTGTTATCGTGAATTGACGCGATGTTTGTATATATGGATAGCTACCAATCTGGAAGTTGAAGCCTCACGTTTCTTCATTCGACAGTCGTAGAGCTGTAGCTGAGTATTTGGCATGGCATTCTAGATCCTTTAGCAGCCAAAGAAGTTGTAATGGAGCAAGGAGCAAGGAACAGTATTATTTTTTTGGGGGAATACTAGTGGTTTTTCTTTTCTGATATGATTATATGATAGGGTACAAGCGACGAGGTGGACTTCTGTAATATAATATCTAAGATACACAAATGTGTATTTGGATATTCCCAAGACGTAGTATCGTGGCAGCATACTGTTGGCCGAGAGAAAACTCGCCGCGTCAAAATATCTATGCATCGTTACGTATCTGTATAGCGGGCTGGACAATGATAATACATCCCGATATTATTTGAATGGGATGATACTACGTTCAAATAATTTGATCTCTCAGATAACAAGAAGGCGGATGGTTGTTTGTTGTCTATCGTCGATGATACGTACGGATACAGCAAGTACATATGTATGTTAAGAGCAAAGAGCACTGTGTTTATGTTCGGTACTTACTACGCACACAATGGATGCGGAGTTGTTCATGTTCCATGACACCATTTAGATTTGTACTTTAAAGATATGTATGTAGGTATTATAAACGAATGTTACAGAGCTATGCCAATCGGAGATAATTAGAGGCGACTGGGCGATCTATAAATGGCATATGCATTTCCTATCAGATATATCATCGGGTTTGAAAAAAAGTCGGCTTTTCTAGATAATTTTATATGTGCGTATCTGAAAGAATAAACCATATTATCGTCCAACTAAAATGACGTTATCAATCTACTAGCTTGAACAGGGATTTTTAGTGCTTTCCTCTTGCTGATGATAATCAATCCCATGTTTGAGGGCAAAAAGGAAAGACAAGGTAGCAAGGTAGAGTGGGGCTAAAACGCAAGGCTGAAGAAGCTGAAAAAAAAGACCTCAGCCTTGTGTAAATCCGAGCATAACCTCTATGCATTACATGGCAAGACGTTCTTATCATCGGAAAGATTTATCCACGATATCCTTGACACTTCATACGCAATATTACCAATCATACCAAATCTACAGACAATGAATCCCGATAGAGCGGCCATGATTGGCCGAGGCGGAAGCGGCGCCGGAAGCAGTAGCAGATCTGGTCGTGGCAGTGGTAGCGGTCGCGACAGTAGCAATAGAGACTATAGCTCGGATCAAAAAGATCGGAATCGGGATCGCTATGGGCGCGATAGACGCGACAAAGACCGAGACACTACCGGGTCGCGCCATGGCCGTTCAAACCGCATCGCAAAGCCATCTTCCCGCAACACTACGCCGCAGCATAGCGGCAGTTCCGCTACAGCACGATACCTGACACAAGACGAGCAGTCGCAACAATATGTAGCCGATGAGGACAAGTTTGTGCTTCTACAGAGCAAGAAGAAGGCCGATATCCGTGTGCGCGAAGGCCGCGCAACTGCCAGTGATAACTTGGCGTTCCCTCTACGATACATCGAGCCGGCACGCGACGACTTCGATACAGACGAGGCAGATATCAATATTGACGTGCCAGATGCGATTTCTATGATAGCAGCTACCGCAAACTCTGGTAGCTCAGCGCTTAAAAGTCTACAGGAGGAAGTAACATCGTACCGGACACTAGAATCGTTCCCACTTAGCCGCGAATATTGGGGTGCCGTTTCAGCGCTTGTGGCTGACGAAATCGCTACAAAGGCCGATGATGGCGCTGCTCGCGTTGTAGAGTCAGTCAAGGCAGATATTGACCGCATCTTAGCCCCCAAAACGGGCGATCAACTGAACGCACTGGAGGGCCAGATCAGATCGAAGCTTAGCGGAGACGACGAAAACACCGACGTGGATTACTGGGAGCAGCTTCTCAAGCGGCTGCTAGTATGGAAAGCGAAGGCGACTCTACGCTGCATCATGGACGCTATGCAAGCAAAACGGGTCGAGCTTCTACGGGAACAGGATCCCGACAAAGTCAAGGCCATAGAGGACGGCCAAACGTTCGTCCCAACAGCTCAGGCAGTCAGCGGTAGCAACAGCAGAAGTGGCGCATCAACATCGAAATCTGCTCCAGTGACTGTCATGTCTGCGACATCTCTCAAAGCAGAAGCGTCCTCATCGGCTCCACCACCCGGCACGGCGCGGTTTGCACAGACGGGACCGGAGGACTTCTCGTCGGCAACCAAGGCACTATATGAGCGCGAAGTTGCACGAGGTATCCGCGACGACGAGGAGATCTTCACTACGGAGGAGGCAGTGCCATCATCGGCTGCCCAGCAAATATGGTCTAACAAGTATCGACCGCGCAAGCCACGCTACTTCAACCGTGTTCAGATGGGCTACGAGTGGAACAAGTACAACCAAACACATTACGATCACGATAACCCGCCGCCAAAGGTGGTCCAGGGCTATAAGTTCAATATATTCTATCCAGATCTTATCGACAAGACAAAGGCGCCTACCTTCCGCATCATTCGTGAGAACGGGCGACGGCGCGGCGAATCATCTACTACGCCGGGAGAAACCGATACCTGCCTGATCAGATTCATTGCCGGCGCCCCATACGAAGATATCGGCTTCCGGATCGTCGACCGGGAATGGGATTACAGTTCCAAGAAGGAACGTGGCTTCAAGAGCAGCTTCAACAACGTAGGTCATCTTTTTGTTTCTTTTTTTTTCCTTGTTTGCTACAAGCTCCTTATTTTTCCGGCATCGGTTTTGTTACTGTTTCGTCTTCTTGTTTTTACGGAGCTAGAATTTTGATTGCTATGTTTGTACCGGCCCTATACCCCCCTATACCCCCCTATATCTTGTCTATTTCCCACTACTCGCCGGCTTCATCAATACATGCTTATTTCCCATGTATCCGCCTTGTATTGCCCAGAAAAATCAGCAAACATACTAGACTGAGCATTGGAGCGTTTTTCATGGCCTAGTCCGCCAGGCAACCTTCAGCTGGATTGCCGCCTTTGATAGCCACATATCAAGCTATCGTGACTTGGCTTGGCTTGGCTTGGCTTTCTTCCATCCCATCGCCTCGTGCCTGTAGCATGCCATATTTCCCTTTTACTCTCTTCCATATAATCCAGACAACCCTCCATTGCACTTGTTTGCGTTTTTCTTGTTAGCCCTTGGATTCTTGCTTTTATTTCTGTTGGCCGTTTCTACTCATCTCAAGGCAACCTAACTTAGCTCCTACCGTGGCGGTTAATGATATGGCTTGTCGGACAGCATCAGTAAAGACAAGGCTCGTAAATGGTGGCCATAGCCATTACGATCCCTCAAATATCAATGGGGTCGTATATACTATGACTTGCATTGTCGCTATCCTAATACCACCTGTAGATCTGCCTATCCACCCCCTCGCTTGCTTGATAGCTGCCAAGTGGCTGCTTCTTTATGCAGCATGACTTGCATTCTTAGGCCAACATTGCAACAACCGGTCAGCCCACCGGTAGTTTGGTGGCTAAAAATAACGGCCCAACACAGATCCATTCTAGCATTCATATGTAGTTGGCTATCTGCAAGCAAGTATTGCGCGCTTCAAGATGGCGTCCTTCGGCGATATCAAATCATCGACTAGCCAACAAAATATGCAATCCCTTGACCGCATCAGCCGCGGCATCCATATCCGCCTCACCTGTATTCTGCAAGACTGTTCTGGCTAACCTAGTATTCACTTCTTATATACAGGGCATTCTGCAGCTCCACTTCCAGTTTAAACGAGTAAGTCGTCACATGGCTCATAACAATGAATGTGCGTTTGTAAGAGGATCCCGACTAACAGAAAACCCTAGATCTTCTATCGCAAATAAAAATGCAACAGCATTTCACGAGTACTCGAGCATGTGGCTCATATTATTACTATCCATGCATTCCGCTTTAATGACTATACAACGGTCAAATATAATTAGTCAGAAAGGGTACAGAAACTGAGATACTCAAATCAAATCCTATTATGAATAGAGTCGGTCCGACAATGTCGGCTTTATGATATCTAGCCAAGACCGACAACATCTTTTTTTCAGTTATACCAAATCAAAATTCATCTCACATATGTGACCCCATCATTAAGATCCTGAACATGAGCAATATCTTAGTTTATTGAATCCGCGTTAAGAGTACAGGGGATCTCATCTAACTACAAGCAAGTGTCAAATGCTTTGTACAAACATATACTACCTGCTATCTAATAGTTGTTGAAATATGGGTTCACCTGTAAGCAGCCCCCCCATAAGCATTGGTGCCCATGCTAGGCTTCTCTCTGAATACATGGCACAATATCAAAATAGCTCAACTAGCACGGAACCCAATATGACGAACCAGTGCAGGTGGCCAAGTATTGGCTTGTATCACAATAATAGAGCATACTGGTTAGGCAACATGCTAAGCTTCGCATCGAACAAAAAAGCCCTATCTGTAACGTGTTATTTACTGTTCTAACCTACAGATCTTTTCTTTCTAGCCTGATGATGAATAACCTTTTCTGGCCACAAGTTCCAGCTCTTCCGTTCTCTATTTTGCCCTTTTCAGCATATCCCTCTCTCTTTTGCTTATATTATCAGTGATATGAAGAGGCAGATCGGCGTGAGTAACTTGAAGTGATATTCTTACATTGTCTGCTGATGATGGCCGATGGACACTGGACTGCTAACCGGCTAGCTCATTTCTCTGATCAACATGGATGGGTGTACAACAGAGAAAAATAGTGAAGTTGGCAGCCAGATCGGGTAGAAGGAGCAGAGAAGAGGAGAAAATAGAGATATCCAAGGCGTCAATGGAATCACATGATGACAGCTTGGATATATAAGTGTCATCATGACCTGGCCACTCTCGCTAAATAGGCATATACTACTGGACGACGATATGTCGCCTTGAAGCAACACGCAAATCGCCAAGCAAATAAGAGCATGTTTTGTTTTTGCTCTTTCGGGGAACAAGTAGTATCTAGAGTAAGGTTTCTCGTAACGTTGATATTAAAGCCCAGTTAGAATCTGGTTTCCAACCAGATGTTGGACTGTATTTGCAGATGCAAAAAGAGGGTGGTATGGAGAAAAAGAAGAGCAACACGGGACTCCACGCCACTTGGACACACAAAACGATACGTCTAATGGTTGGTTTTTGTTTATGTTTTTGTATAGTTGTTAAGACTCATAACGTCTTCTCAGAAGATCTCTTACACAGGCTACTAGAGTTATCATGATACACCCTTTCTCTTTCAGATTCAAGATCTAAGCAGGCATTAAAGCAATATTCCAGCTTGTTTTATAGATGCCTTCTTTATTCTTCCTTGATATCGATATCTGATAAGCCATGAAAAGATCCAGAAGACCCGCATCGAGAGCCAACAAACGAGGCGGTGAGCGGGAGACTACATCTTACCATAACACCAGATAGACTAATCATAACAAAGACGAATGGCTTTATCATTTTTTACCCAAAGTAGCAATACGCCTTTCTCCACTCTTCTGTCTTCTCTAGACACACAAATCACTGGAGGAACAAGTAGGAATGCTTCTAGGAAACACGGGGCTTTGAGAGGGAGGGTTACTCAGGCGCTAGATGGGGCGACTTAGTAGACTTAAGGCCAGCCATTTCTTTTTCATATTGTTTCTTCTTTTTCCTGTTTGGTTTGCTCTAGACGAGAAGAACATATAGGTTGTTGGTATGTTCCATAGGCTGCCTTAGTTGGTAAAAGTGAAAGACAAGAAAGAAGATAGGTAAAACCTGGGCGTTGGTAGCGTAACTATACTGTAGGTCACAATATGTAGTAGCTTATACTGTATTGTTTGGACTAAATAATGATAAACTATTGAGATTCTTCGTAACATAATAGTCATACTTTATCAGCACTGTTGAAACGCTGGAAGTAAAGACAAAGCAAAGTCCCTACGAATCCGGGAATCATTTTTGCACCTCGTGCGTTTCCTGTGCTTTCCAACGCCTCTATTTGTACCTCATGCCTCACATTCACCCAATGATCCATCCATATAGCAGAGAAGGACTCTCTGACGCTGTATGATAGCATGGCCAGCATGGTGATACGTTCCTTGGAATCCCCCTTCCCACCAAGAATGTGTACTCTTTTTTCCTTTTTTTTCCTTCTTGATTTCTGCCGCCGTTCGCACCTATCTATCCACTTACATTTTTGTTCTACTGCACAATTCTGCCGTGCTTCCTATTCGATTGACTGGATTTTTTTTCATATTTCTTTTTCTTGGCCTTTTCGATCATATGTTGCATATCTTGTTAAGTATTTGCTTTATTATTTTTTTCTAGCCTCCTACTCGTTCTCGCCTTCCTTCGCTCGCCGCCTCTTCGGCTTCATGCAGGAAATTATGGAATGTGGCATGGTCATCTACATCATCATCTCGCTGTTAGGATCGTTGTTGGAGCAAAGGGAAGGGGGTGCGAGTAAGTCAAGCTAACCCTAGGGTTTTGTGTAAGACAGGTACAACTCGACCGTGGCTAGCATAAAGAAAGATTTATAATAAAAAAAAAGCATAGTTACAGGTATAACTAGTTTTATACTTGATGACAAGTACTTTCAAGTATAAGTTGTTTATGAGTATTGTGTAGAATTAGGGATCATTATGTATTCTCTACTTATTCTCCCTAGTTTCCAAAGACAAACAAGGTGAGATCTAGGACATAAACTACTCTTTTCCATTGTATTTTACTTTTGCCACGTGGGATCGAGCAAAAGGCCAGCGAGAAAACAAATCTAGACGCAAGAAGGAAGAAACATCTCTATAAAAACCCAAAAAAGGACGATCGAAACCGCATGAAGAAATAAGGAAATGTCTCGTTGGCTGCCGCTTCCCGAAACGCGGCGAGAGCGTGATCGTTCTGTATCAAAGAAGAAGAAGAAGAAGAAGAAGAGAGAAACAATAAGAAAGGAGAGGAAACAGAGATGGCGTGCAATACAACTTCTTGCTCACTTCTTTGTATAGTATGGTATAGTATAAAATAAAATAAAAAGGTGCCTTAGGCCGGCTCAACTCTTAGACTTCTTCGTGCTAGATGAACAGTCATTGGTCGGTCGATATCCAGCTTCACGGCGTTTCAGCCGGCGAACGAATGATGAGGTTTGCTTGACGATAATGTTTCCTTTGTCTCCGTTGCGGGAATGGTCAGAGTCAGCCTAAGGTTCAAGCAATTGTGCCAATATATATATATACACTAGGGGGATATATAGAAGTAGACAGAATGGTATACCACGGAAGTACAGCGCTTGACACGACTGATACGCCATTGGCACAGCTTGGGAGTACAATAGCAACCTGCTGTTGGTAGTGTTATGTCTTCTTTTTTTTCCTATTTAGTTTTGTTTTACTTGACTACTCCCACTATATCTTCTTGTTTTTTTCAACTTTTTCTCTTTCCCGTACACCCCGATAAAGCCCGCGGTGTGCAACACGGCTGTCCTTTTCCCATTTTTCCCCTTTGGAGCAACGACTATACAAGTTAGTTTATCGTTGTGTCCCAAAAAGAAAAAAAAAGAAAAAAAAAGACGGCCTCACTTTCTCGCCCCAGCACCAGCACTAGCACCAGATGGATGCCACAGAAAAAAAAGTCTAGGGTGTAACTTCTCAGATTATGGTTCTTTTTCCTGCTTCCATATCTGGAACCGCCTCTGTGTCATACTTTCATCGTGCGTGATACTCTGCTGAGCTTGAGAGTTTATTGTACGCAAATAGTTTACTTAATTCCATGTGTAACAGCGATGTTATCATTCTATTTTGCCAAGCGCTTGTTAAGATAAGACACTGATGAGAAGACATGGCTACGGCTGCTTGATATTAGGTTCTTTCTAGGCGTGAGTGAAATCGTATATCTGATTATTCTTGTGGTTATAGATAGTGGTGGTTAAAGCTGGCACTCTAGACACACAACATACACATTTACTCTTTACTCTTTACTCTTCTATCATCACGCTGGCATACAGAGCTTCAGACATGTGAAGCCAAGTGACTGTCTATTCAACAAGCGACAACTTTCGATATGTACAAGAACAGGGATAGATAGATCGATAGAGCGGGATATTGCCATTGGCGGCACCGACCCGAGAAAGTGAAAGTCCATCCATACTAAATCTACATTTCTATATTGGACCTTTGTCTTTCCCTCTTCCCCGTCTCCCTTGTTTTGTTTTCTTTTTGCTTTTTTGCTATGGGCATGTTGAGTCTTTTTGTCCTTGTTTTTTTTTCTTGTCTCGGCACTCGTCGCGTGGTCTTCCCGATGTTTTCTTTTTCACAGCTAACGCCATAGTTTCCCGTGTCCAGCCATCTCTGTGTATTTTTGGGGTTTCATTCTCGTTTTTTATCATACTTTTTTTTACTCTCTTCCCTTTGTTGCCGTCCGTTTATCCGTATTCTTTTGTGTCACCTTAAGTATAGCCGCTTGTGGACTTCATTGTAGCTGAATAACGTCTCCTCTGGATTTATGAAGACTCAAGATATGCAAATCTATATTCAATATGTGAAAATACAAGCATAGCTCTAGCTCTCTTTGGTCAGGTCAGCGATATTTCCCCTCATCTATCTACGTTTGCTAGCCTGTTTGCCAGTGAAATGTGATGTACTAGTAGATCTTGATACCGTTCTACATTGCAGCGTACCTGCATATGTCTCTCACGGTACTTCAGCTCGCTATATCTTTCCAGCATATGTCTCATGACTTGAGTCTAGAAGCTTTCCTTTAAACATCCCTATACAGTGAGTTGTACTATTCTTACATGGACAGATCTACGTAGACGTTCTTCCGGGTCGTTCGTTTCTAAAAGTATAGAATCATTTCAAGTGCCGGAGTTGGTTTATTGTTGTTTCATGCCATAAATAACACCAAGGTGATATGTTTTATAGCATCAACTTAGTTTTATCTATATTTCTATGATTAGCTAGAAGACGTATAGACTACCGCAATACACTGTAGCACTGGTAGTTTCGAGCTGCAGTACCAGATACCAAGATACATGGTTCTTAGTCTAATAAGACGTAGCATCCTACAATGATGTCTGTGGATTTTTGTTTTGTAGCTAAGGAGTTGTTGATTGCTATTCTTGTTAAGATATATGACGTAGTCTCACACCTGAGACACCTATTCACAATAGCGTAGGACTGTGCTCATGTATAAAGAGGTTTTTTTAGTAGTGGTACATTCCTCCTTAGGGTTCGTAGGGTTGTTGACTGTCTTGTTCACGATGAGGTCTAAGCGGGCTTTGTAGTGTTAGTGATGCTAAATTAATCGCCACCACTATTTGTAGCTGACGAAACACTAAACACTAACAAGACGGCTTTGTTTGTTTGAGCGCCACGTTGAAGGATAGAAATGTCAAAACTTCCACACTTCCGTAAGCTTTGTTCCGGAATACTACACTACACTACACTGTACAAGAATAGAATGTTTCTGCGGTATCTCAGATAGATCTCAAGATGTTAGACCTTCTAGTTTCCTCTATTCGTCTTGACTAGACAGAGGGCGTCGCAGTACTGCTACATTGATAACGACAGTGTGGAGGAGGATGTAGTGGTCGTAGGAGTTTTAGTTTGAGCGGTTCTCCAGAAGAACTTTTGGATAGCCTGGTGCGATGCAACTTGTAAGTCATGATATCATTGTTGAAGGCCAATATTTCAGTTTCAGTGCCACGAAGCGAAGCCAAGAGAGAAATCAGGCTCAGCGACGATAGAGATTAAGCTCTTGCGGAACACTAACCGAGAGAAACACAATGCAGTAAAGAAAAGAAGCCAGCAAAAGAAAAAGAGCATAGAAAAGGGCCACGAATCATGGCGGCTCTGATCGACTCGCTTCTCAAGAAAAGGCTTCGCGGCTATAAGCCTTTCTATGCTACCCTAGAGAAAAAGAAAAGAAAAAAAGACAACTTTGTGACAGTTCCCGCTGTTTATTTACACACTATGGTGTTACTACATATTACATGTACTGTCACTCTATGCTGTCATTTCTATGCCGACATTTCTATGCTGATATTTCTATAGGCCGGTAGATTATATGACAACGAGTGTATGTTTACGAGTTCGTATTGGGCTCACTACCGATGTAAATAGTGATTAACAGCTACCTTTGAGAATCAATAGCATAAACGTTCCGCGTGGAAAAGAAGACGGCGTTTCCTGGAACAGGTTAGCTGATTATATGTGCGGAATACTATAAGGGCAATCTAGCAAGATAATTTCTGACTTTGACAGCGCCATCTCTTCCGTATTATTACTTTTTTATTAGTGCGCCTAGGTTTACACAATGTATAAAGTCTGTTCTACGGTCTACGGAGATAAGGTATATAATACAGCAATGCTATAGGGGAGCGGCGACGCAAGGTCAGCTACGAACATAGTCGTACGTCATTAGAAACGGCTGTTGAAATTAAGTCTCTAGTTCCCAGACAAGCGGCCTCTTTCTTGGTAGAGAGGACGGGGAGAAAGAAAAAAAAAAAAAGAAAAAG